>CM040246.1:18572871-18681569 GCA_022545495.1 Chrysanthemum lavandulifolium
AAATGTCCATGATGGGGAACTAAAGTTTTTATTGGTTTACAAATTCATCAATCCCCACGTGGAATTTTTATTAATCAAGCTAAATATACAACCGAGATTTTGAAAAATCATGGTATGGATAATTGTGACTCGGTCGGAACACCTATGGTAACTTCACCAAAAATTGGAGCCGATTTGTTTGGGAAACCTATTGATCCAAGAAATATCGGAGCATGATTGGTTCTCTCATGTACCTCAAGCTAGTGGACCCGATATTCATTTTGTTGTTTGCTTATTAGCATGGTTTGAGCAAAGCCTACCGAATTGCACCTCAAAGAGGTTAAAAGGATCTTCGGCACCAAGACATCCATTCACATGGGACTTTGGTATCCGAAGGAATCCGGATTTGATCTAATTACCTTTTCGGATGCGGACCACGCGGTGATCAAATTCTGACAAAAGTACATCGGAGGAGCACAATTTTGGGTGAAAAGTTAGTAAGTCGGTCTTCAAAGAAACAAGATTGCCTTTGCACTTTCAACCGCCAAGGTAGTATGTGTCTCTATCTGCGTGTTGTGCTCAAGTTCTATGGATGAGAACACAACTCACGATTATGGCTTTACTTCGATAAAATACCTATGTATTGTGACTCGAAAAGTGCCATAGCCATATCGTTCAATCACGTTCATCACTCAAAGACTAAGCACATTCGTGTCCGCTATCACTTCATAAAGAACATGTAGAAGAGTCTTTGTTGAATTATTTTTGAGAAGGCAGTTACCAACTCGCGATCTATTCACTAAAGCCCTTCCAAAAGAACGGTTTAACGATTTGGTTCGATTAATTGAATGCGAAGCCTAACCCCGAGGAGTTAGAACGTCTTCTCGAATCTTCTTGAAAATGATTTTCCAAAGCTTCATTGTAAATATTTTTGAAAAACAAAATACAAAATTTGAAAAACCAACAAAAGCAAAATATAAAAATATAAAACTTTCAAAAATACAAAACAATATAAAATCAAAAATCCAAAATATTCTTCTCACGACATGTCTCTTGTATAATCGATATTCATGCGTTTCTAGAAATGTCATTCAACAATGATACGGGCATGTACAGATGCTTGAGCGAGAGTTCTTTATATGTTTTCTAAAACATGTCGTTTCTCAAAATTTCTTCAAAAATGGCTTTCGTATAATTCAGTACGAAACCCGAACTAAAATGATGACTTTTGATTATTTCAAATCAAAACTCGTGTTTTTAAAGAAAAATCAAGTGTACGCATCATTGCACTACATTTAAAACTGGTGAGAAATCATCATCATCTTGAGCACCTTTTTCAAGATTGTTCCAAAAGATTTTTAAAATCTTTCAAAATATTTTGTACTCAAGATAACTCCCTCTAAAACCCTTTAATTTATTATGCTTTATTAAAGGGGGAGTATAAAACTAAAATGTTCCAAATTCATGCTTAAATCAAATCCGTTTGTCTCCCCAAAAGATTCTAAAATGTTGTTTAATCCGTTGATATCAAAAATATCACAAATATGCTATTTTTGAGGGGGAGGAGACGTGATTAAAATGTGATCAAAAAGTTAATGTTCGTTGTTTGAATCTCAAAAGAGCTCGACTCAGTTGAAACCAATGAATTGACGAGAAATCTAGTTAGGAAATGTACCATCTCGAGAAACTTTCTACGGACTTGACCAGGACGGGTAATAATTTCAAGCTAGTTCTCTAGTGATGTAAACGTGTCTCGAATCGGTCTAGTTCATTTAAATTCGATCAATTCAAAAGTGCGAACTCTACCCTCATGTGCGATTACATCAAAACTTATAAGCACATGTGAAGGGGAGTGTTTACGAAAATATAAAACTCACAGAGTGTTTCAAACATGTTTTCTATCATAAACACTCGAGAGATTTTCAAGAAAAATGGTTTTATGGCAACATGGGACAGTCATGGAGTTATAAGGTGACTAAGGATAGGAAATCAGTCCTATGATCCGCCAGAGTTTGAGGATCACCCAATGACACCACCAATAGTTAGTATTAGAAGTCCTCGGTATGATTGAAAAAGGAGTAATGTGAGAAAGGAGAAAGAAGGGTTGAAAATTAAAAGAAAAGTAAAAGAAATGGTGAAAAGAAATAGCCCTCCATAATTCAACCTTAGGGCGAAACCGGGTTCAATACATATGCTCTTGGTTGTCACTTAGATGATGTCGGTATTGAAGACAAAGGCGTCATGGACCCGATGACGATTGCACTAAACCTTCTAGCCACTCAATTCCTCTTAAAAGGATTTGTTTCATTCTCACCGGAACCCTACATAATCTATCGACTTTCTCTTAGAGATTGTTGGTATTGAAGAAGGAGACCCTCTCCTAGTCTCCGCTTTGGAAAACCAAAATGCACTTATTGAGTCTAGAGCCACGAGATTCATCAAAAAGATCTCATAGGAACACTTGACATGACATCGCTTGCTATTCATCAATAAGGGCACAAGTGATATATTCAAGAGTCCCACGCAGATCTTAGCAATCGCCGAACATTTAAGAGAAGTTTCACATCCATGATCTTGATGATTGAATGGAAACTCTGCTAGGGTCAACATCAAGCGACCACAGCGTGTCACTTGGTAACTCCCGTGGATTACGCTTAGTGTGTCTCAAGCGGTCTGATCGTGAAGTGATGCTTGATTGTACTTCAATGACTCATCTAAATTGTAGATGTACTTGGTATATCGCGTTATCTCACTTGTGGGACTCCAGTTCGAGAACGCCTTTGTGAGAATTAGAGGCGTGTTTTCACACTATCTCATTAACACACTCGAAATTCAAACCTATAAGCTGGATTATTTCTAACCCATGTTTTATGTTTTCTTCTTATGGAGGCTCGCGGGAGGAAGAGATCGTGCAGATTCTCCACATGCTCATACCAACAACACATGAAAGTTCTCATCAAAATCAAAGAATCTACAAAGTTTAAAGACTCGAGAACTTCATCATTGGTAATTCAAAGTCAAATAGAAGTGTGAGCATGGTGGAGAAAGACGTGGAGACACCTAACCAACGAAGTTGACAACGGCAGACAACCACATTAATTGATCACAAAGCATGAAGGAACAAAGAATCAAGACTATTCTATATCTACACGCAAAGTTCAAGCTCAAGAAAAGTAAAGACCTAATCAAGTGGAGCATCTTTTGAATGACCACCCCTTAGGGGGAGATTGTTAGCCTTAATAGTTTTTATTAGAAGTGATGGACATTCACATTTAGGAAATTTATAACGTGTGTTAGATATCGTATTAGAATAGTCAACGGGCTCGTGGATTGGACTAAGCTAAATGGCTAGAAGTTATATTAAGCTAGCCTTGTATAAGTTGTCATCCAATCCATGTCCAACCCATATCCACGAAGCCCATGGCCAAGCCCATTAGGGCGTTTGTACTTGTAGTATATATACCCCTCAAAGTCTCATTTGAGGGGTGTGCTTGAGTGTGTGTGTGTTTTCTTTAAGCAATATAACAAGTTTTCTTTTCATCTTCATACGCATAACTTCAAGTCACCAAACTTTCTCATCTTTTTTTCTTTCTTCATTTACTACGCATAGTGTTTGTGTTTGGTTACGTGTGTTCATCTTGTGATAAGGTGAGTATACGCGTAAGGTTGGTGTAAAAAGTGGTCCTACATACACTTTTACTCTACCATCCTCTACGATAACATCAAAATGATAGGGATTTATAGGCACATCCCTACACTTGAGTTTTTATTACTCTAACACTAATTTGACCCGAATTGAAAAGATCAAAACACTTGGAGTACATTATTACACAAATAAAGGGAATTTGAATTTAACGTTCCCTTCCCGTCATTTCATAAACTTTAACTTTTCCCATGAGTCCCAATCGTCCCAAAACTATGTACAAAGGATATGACTCGACTTAGCAACTTATGCAAGAAACTAGCTAATTGAACTAAGGGTTTTAGGGTGATAACAATAATGCACTAAAAGATAGTGCATACAAGGTAGGCTAAGGCGATTTGGGTGTACATTTGGGGGTGGGGTGTAAACAATGCTCTTCATTGATATTCCGGAAAATCGAAACATCACGAGAACCGCGAAAAGGATAGGCTCTTAGGGTTAAACTAGGGGTATCGTATACTAAAGATGAGTACAACGCAAGGGTGTGAGGGAATTACTCAACCGATGTGGAAGAAGTAATTATATTACGGGTATTAAACAAGGGTTATCCTAATGCCTCTTATCATTTAGTTATTCCTAACTACACAAGTGTAGTCTTACTAGCAATCTCGGGATGCATCACAAAACAAGTTCTAGAATATATTATACTACCGGTTCACACACTAAGCATTAAAGATGAATGCTTTAATTCCTACTAATCTAAGGGTGATCCTCACATTTTGGGTGGAATTTAAGTGGTAAAGGGTTTTTGTGCTAGTCATATAACTTCCTATCCATGAGACGCTTTATTAAGACTAATGGCCCACTCCTATATGTCATGAAAAATTTTAAATTTTGTGCCAAAATTACCCTAACCGACATTTTCTCATGGTTTATTACACAAATGCAATTGGACAAAGCAAATAATCAAGGGATAAGCATAGTTTCAAAGTTCCGCTTTATTTTCCCTCCCTACACTTAAACCGAACATTGTCCCCAATGTTCCCGAAAATATCAAAGTTATGATAATGGAAGGTAATAAAAGATGAAAGAAACTAGTACTCCCGATTAGCTCGGTAGGATCCGTGTAAAGTGGTGGTTACATCTTTCTTCAAGAAGAACGTTTGCGTGAAAAACTCCTTCTCATCTTATGTATCTTCTTCTTGATAAATTAAACATGCACACTTGAAGAAAACAAACGAAACCTTCGTGTAAAATCGTGGTAATAATATATATAAAGACTCTACTAAACTAGGATATAATGCTTGTGGAATGGATGTTTACAATTTACGGAAAATTAAGACACGGAAAATTCCAAAAATTATGAGTAGCTCGAAAAGCGAGAAAAGGTAACCGATTGTTTTGCTCCTTCGGCCGTCAGTTATCCTAACAAAAAGCGGTCTCATGATTTTCTGGAAAGTTTACATCTTTAGAATCTGGAAAAATTTCCTGCAAAGCATCCATTATGACTCGATACAAGCATTTGACTCGAACAAACTCACATGTATATCTTTTAATTAATTGAAATTCTCATGTTTATGTTTCTTTTGAAAACGTGTGTAATCCTCCCTACACTTATCCTTTATGTAAAATACCTTTATATGTAATTAAGACGAGGTTAAAAACAAAATAAAGCATTTTTACAAATTTAAACATGAGAATAAGCAATCAATAAAAGATATATGACACAAACAAGCAAACAATTAAGCATGGGTTGCCTCCACGAAGCTTTTCTTTATTTATGAGTTTTGTAGCTAGACTCGTAGTCGTGCCCCTACGTGACTTTATTACCGTCACCTTCTTCCTCATGACGGTCTCTATTGGGATTTCATGTTGTAAAAGTGCCCTATGATGCACCTTTCTAAGAGGTCGTCCTCTCCCCAATCGGTTCTATATTCCGTCCTAAGTTCAAGCAACCTTATAGAATCAAAATCTTGGCCATAACATAATCTACTCCTTTCTCCTTATCCTCCTCATTCCTATAATAGATCGATAGTTTAAGTTCCTTTTCATCATTGGAGAGTGATGAAAACTTCTCAATCTTAAACGGCATTTGGTAAGCTACATCATCGGTCTCATCCTTGAATCGCACTATTCTTAATAAGGGATCATAAGTCATCCGGTGTTTTCTATGAAAGGTTTTCCTAGAATAACGTGGACAAGCTAGGATCTATGGCCGCATTTCAATATCATCCACAATTATGAAGTCCGTAGGAAATGTAAAACTACCTACATAAACGGGCAATCCCTTAATTCTACCAAGAAAATTGCACCTAACCCTAAGATTATCGGGGTCTTGCCTAGTTGGGATAGGCTTCTTCATTACCCAATTATAGTAGGTGCTAGTCATTATGTTTATTGGAGACTTGCGGTCAATGTAGGCCTTTGCCACGAAAAGGTGTCCTATGCAACATGGTATGTTAAGATTCCAAGGGTTCCCAAACTTGATCCTAGGGCTTTTCCTAACATGCATGTGACGGAGGTCACGCACTAAGTGAGGGTGGCGAGATAGTTCTTCTTCCGTGGAAAATTTATTGAAATAGTCATCTACTTCCTCGGTTGTTTCATTCATCGGTGTTTCACTAACCTCAAGTATCGTCTCATGGTTCGCTTCGTCATTTGTTCTATTAGGTTCCACTAAAGCGATAGTATTGACGAATTGAACGTGCTTAGCTAACTTACTTGGGTCCTTAATCTCTACACCAGAAGGCTCAGGAGTTGAGATAACATTAACCTTCCTATCACTATTGGTCATGGCTTTCAAGAGGTTATCTATCTTCCTATCCATCTCGGCTTGTTGTTGGTTAAAATGGTCTGAGAGCTTAGCTATTTGAGCTTATTGGGATGCGACTAGGTGTTACAACATCCCTTCAATGTTTTGTTGGTTAGGGCCGTGAGATGGGGGCCATGAGAAATCATCGGAAGTGAATTCTTTGGTTTGTCCCCAATAAAAGTCGGGCTTGCCCTTCCATGCTTCTCGGGCGTCATTAAAATTCCTAGGTCCGGGTGTTGTAGGGAATCTTTCTCCCGTTCCATTAATACGTGAGGATGCGTAGTCAACGGAAGCTTGTGCGGGGAATCGGGTGCAAGTGCGCGTGTTATGAGGGTCACTACACGGCTCACACGAGGAAGAAACTTTGTTCACATGGCGTGAAGACTTAGGATTTTCATAGGAACTCATTAGGAATTTAACTTGATCTTCAAGTTCGAGCATCCTACGGTCGGAAGGTTGTGAGTCAATGGGAGGCAAGGAGATTGCCTTAACGGTTTTGGGCAGCTCACGGGGGTCATTCCAACTTTCTTTGTCATAGAGAGCAAGGTCCTCTATTATACCCCATGATTCTTCCGCGGTGAGATCACTAAGTTTTCCACCGGCCGCTTGGTCAATGGATCGCTTGGTGGGGAAGTTGACATGATCATAGAAGAGTTGGACTTGGAGCCAAAGATCAATGTCGTGATGATGGACTTTATGAAGTAAGTCCTTGAATCGAGTCAATGCTTCGTAGAGAGATTCACCTTGACGTTGTTGGAACATCAAGATATCATTCCTAAGCTTAGTGGTTCTCCCCGGTGGGAAAAATTGAGCAAGGAAGCGAGAGGTGAGATCATCCCAACTTGAGATGGAGCCGGGGAAGTCGCTCGAAGCCAATTACTAGCTTGGTCCCGTGGTGAGAATTGGAAGAGACGCAGACGCGTGGTCTCCCGAGTAGTAACATCGAGGTCGATGGAATCGACAATTTAAGGAAATTCTTAAGATGTTGATTAGGATCTTGAACGAAGTCCACGGAATGCACATCCGTTTTGCACCAACCGGATGGTGTCGGATCGCAGGGCCGTAGTTTGGGCTTGGTCGGGAAGCTCAATGGTGTTCCTATAGCCTAGGTGGCTTGGTCTCGAGTATTCACCAAGAGTACGGTGGTAGGTTGATGAATGGTGGTTGGTTATCACCTTCCATGATGAAAAGTGATGGGGTTACGAACAAAGGTCACGAAGAAGGGGGATAGACTACGAGGAAGCTAAAAAAAATGAGAAACAATTTACTTGATAGGAATCAAGCAAGGAAACCTAAACGAGGTGGACTCCTAACTAGCTATTCTATTCCCGTGGCGCCTAAAACTTGATACGCTACGCAGCGTTCGGGGTCAAAGGAACTTCCTTTTAGTCGAGTAATTTTTTCAACACCCCAAGCGATGAACCTAATCGTTGTAGTGTAGTATTAGGGTAAGCCACGGAATTGATATCGTTCTCTAGGGAATAGTGAGAAGTTACTACGCTAAGGTTGGGGTTGAGGAAGATTATTTTTATCTTTTTATGTTTTAGGAAATGGAAATGTACGAATCTCGGGGTTTGGATTTGGGGGTTGGTATTTCTACCGATTACTCTACTTATTTAATTATCTAATTAACTAAGGTGAGGGTAGTCTATGTCTAATTATTGTGTGCTCGTATGATGGTTTAAAGATGTGTTTACTTAGGTTTTATTACTCCTTAATTATCTCCTATTGATGGTTGAATTGTCACGTCCTTATTCTTAATCGTGTTGTGTGTCTAAGGTCGTAGGGTATGCGTTTATCCCTAACTCTTTGAAACTACCAAAGGTTATCGCCTACAAAGTCTCTAGGATTTATAAAATTTAACTCTAAGGTACTTTTCGGATGGTTTAGCCTACAACAACTCTAGGTGTTATAAACTAAGGTTCACAAAGATTAATCAAGCATTAACTACACAACGGATGACCTATTGCATTACTAGATCATTAACAATTAAGATAAGAGACAACCAATCAATATTTAATAATTAAGTTTCATATTCCCTAAGCAAACACACAAGTAAATTAGCCGGACATGGGGAACATGCAAGCATACACACAAGTAATTGAAGATATAATTAAATTAATGAAGTAAAACACTTATCTTGATGTAAGATAGGGTTTAGAACCCTAAAATCTTGACAAAGATGACCTTGGTTCGGTTTAGGTTTTTACTCCAAAGACTACACTCGAAAACTAAAAATTGGATTCTATATAAGATTACATATGCGACGCGTCACCTTTGATTTGTGGCCGTCCCTTCGATCTCGGCGCGCCGCTCGATCAAATCTAGTCCGTCTCGAGTTGCGACGACCTACTCTTTTAAAGCCCGACACCGTCACTTGTAAATAAGCAATTTAGCTCTTGAGCCATCACAAAAGTGATGCGACGGCGTCGCATATAACACACTGACGCCGTCCCCTTCGGTTCCAGCAGACTGAGTGTCTCGATTCTTGACTTTGGCCATTTTCTTCAGATATTCACGCCTTTTCGTCCGAATAAGTGTCATTCCAACATTTGCCTTCAAGATACCTAAAAAGTGAAAAGGAACGATATTAAGTAATAACGGATACAAAAGTGATCAAATAAGGGCTTAAACGACCCCTCAAAAAGGTACATTTTAAAACCTTATCACATATCAAGTTTCGGTCACCCCAACTATTGTCTAGCATATGTTAGCTCGTAGACATTACGTTATTTATTAGTTAGTTAGTTAGTTTAGAGCAACACCGTGGAGGACGGACGGGTCTTTACCCAATGTATGCCTGATCCACAGCCCGTAGGTGGCGTAATATGCAAGAACTATAAATAGCCCTCTCCACATGTGGAGAGGGTTGGTGCTTTCATTTCAATAAAAATCTTCCTACTATTTTTCTCTCATCTTTCTCTCAAGAAAGTATCCCACCCATCTCTCTCTCTAAAATCTTCTTGTTTGATTCGAACCTCATACATGTTCTTTGATTAAAACAATAACCAATATCTAACATCTATTTATAATGGAAATGTGTTTTAGGTAACAAGCAACTGAATCCAAACCTTGAACTTAATGGACCATAAGTCTACAATCATCTATTATCGTGTTTGAGCCAAAAACCTAATTATCTAATACTTTCTCGTAGTTTAAACATGTGGCCTTCAAACGGACAAACTAGTATTAATGTTAAAGCATGTTCATTATCTTCTTCTTCTTTTTTGTTGGTTGGGTTAATAGACAAATAAGTTACTAATGTTTGAGAAATGTTTGCCTAAGTTACTATAGTTTAAAACGTTACAAACAAGTTACTCAACCTTTTGCCACCGGTTACATAAGTTACTGTCTCAGTTTTAACCCTTTACTAGCGGTTAAATTCCTACGTGGTACTGATGTATTATGGGTTAATAGACAAATAAGTTACTAAAGTTTAGGAAAATATTCGCCCAAGTTACTATAATTTAAAACGTTACAAACAAGTTACTATAGTTCACGAGTTTATTAAATGTGTTACTAAACATGCAATATTTTTAGCCATTCAGGTCAGGTCGGTATGGTTAATTTAATTAACACATCAAAATGAGTTAACTTGTTTGTAGACAATATTATATTCTCAGGAACTTTAATAAGTTGTGTAAAATAACAATGTTATGAGAACTAAAGGGTTGGTGTCATAATGGTACCTCTTGTTATGTGAAACTACATAACCAAATGGTTGTGGGTTCAAGTCTTGCTTAGCACATGTGAGATAGTTTGTGGTTATATATGATAAAATAATTAGTTGTCGTTCTAAAAAAGAAAAATAGCAATGTTATGAGAAAGAGATACGCATGAAATCAATCATTCACTTTTTCATTGGTTTATAGTTAAATAACAATAACTTCAATAATTTAATTATGGCAATTAAAGTTTATATAATAGAGAAAAGAGCCCACGTACACTACTTTTCGTTATTTTGATAAAAACAATAAGTATACTTGTTACTTCATCTTCCCAACACTCATTTGTTCTTTTTCATCATATTTTTCTTCTTCTTCATACATCTATCTTCTTCTTCAGCAACTACTATCTAACAAATTCAACTCGATTTTCATCTTCTTATAATTCAATATCATCTCAAGGTGGTTCCCACTATTTTTCAAAGATAGGTCCCGATAAAAACTTACATATCGCTTACAAATGAACTTGGTCTTTAAGGTGGTACCCATGAATCACCTAGAGTTTCACCCTTGCTAGTTGGGGGTGGTCGAGCACCTCCACCCTCCTATTAGCTCAGTCCACGGACACGGTGCCTTATCTTCAGGTCCCCAGCCTGGCGACATGACTTCAATTTTACGCATCAACTAGTGTTGGTGGTTCAAGGGGTTTGGTCAAAGGTGAGCCCTGAGGTAATGGCTAAAAATATTGCAAGTTTAGTAACTCATTTAATAAACACGTGAACTAGAGTAACTTTTTTGTAACTTTTTAAACTATTGTAACTTAAGCGTACATTTTTCCAAACTTTGTCCTTTTATTTTAATATGACTGGTTCATCCGGTTGTGCACCCTGGGAGTAACTAGAGGTAAATTTCTTTTAAGGTTCACTAACACTTTTAATAAACCCGTGAACTAGAGTTACTTGTTTATAACATTTTAAACTATAGTAACTTAGGCGAACATGTTCCTAAACTTTAGTAACTTCTTTGTTTATTAATTCACCCTTGTTGGTTTGCACGAAGATAGATATGTATACGGCGACTGAGTTGTATACTGTTTGATGACTTTCTCCTTTTTAAGTGACGTTTGCTATTTATTTTCTTACGTCATTGCTTGTTTTGCCTTTAGAAGAGAACGATAATTTGACGGTCAAAATTTTTCGTTGACTACAATGATATCCGGTGTCCAAGAAAATAGAATTGACAAGGAAGACGATTTAGTTTATTGAAGGCTACTCAACATACATTCGGTGTATTATGACGGTTAGGGTTTTTTGTGAATAGGTTTATAAGTTAGATGTTGAAAAGACCAATTAAACAAATAACAATCAGGATCTCTCAAGATCACAGGCTAATAGTTGATGACCAGAGGATATCAAATTCATTATGATTGCTTGTACCTAAACTACTATATAAAATAGTAAAAAAAATTATATTGATTGAATTTGTTATGATAGAAACATATCTTAGGCAATAAACAACCGAATCCAATTACCTATCATCTTATAGGTGACACTTAGAGCACTCCCATCGTTGAAGGCTTTAACGCCCGTTAAGGGAGGCGTTAACGCCGTTGTAGGCGTTATCCGATGGAAGGCAAGCTCAATAACGGCGTTAGAGGGGGAGCGTTGCCTCCTTAACGCCCGTTAAGGGCTAGAAAAAAAAATTGAAAATGTTACAAAAGTAGTCCCTGTAACGTTAAGTTTTTAAAAAAATTTACATAAAACCCCCTAACGGCTAGTTTTTTAAAAAAAATTCAAAAACATTATTTTACCACTATAAATACCCAACTAAAACTCTATTTTTTTCACACTTCCTCTCACACTTTATATACTTCCTCTCACACTTTCATAATTCAAAAAATCAAATTCGTTCACAATTGATCCAAATCAAGCTGGTGATATTCCTCTGTCTTGATCAGACACAGAAGACCTAGCAGACTTCCAATTTATGGCGTCCGCGTACGAGTATCACCTTCAGTTGGAACAAGAAGAAAGTATTGAATCTCAAAATCCTACTCGTCCTCGTACCTATATATATCGTGAACGTGAGCTTGCAGAGGAACGTCTGCTCAACGATTATTTCGTACAAGGTTGTAAGTATTCAAACCGGAATTTTCGTAGAAGATTTCGTATGAGCGAAACTATTCTCGCAAATAGTTGAAGGTATTGAATCTTATACTTCCAATAATATTCGGATCATTTTAATTACTTTAAGCAAACACCGATGCTTGTGGTCGAATGAGTATAAGTGCTCTAATGAAGTGTACGTCGCCATACGCCATTGGCGTCTGACACCTCACCCGATGCATTTGATGAATACTTGCAAATGGGTGCGAGTACTTCACATTATGTCTTGATAATTTTAACAAATGTATTATTGATTTGTTTATGCCGGAGTATTTAAGAAAACCAACATGGGCCGACATCCAAAAATTTATCAACAACATGAAGAAAAACATGGTTTTCGGGAATGCTTGGTAGCATTATTTGCATGCAGGGAATGGAAAAATTGTCCGATGGCTTGGCAAGGAGCATTTTGCTAGGGGTGATAAAAATACCCAACAATTATCTTGAAGTTGTTGTTTCTCAAGATTTATGGATCTGGCATGCATTTTTGGGATGGCGGGGCAAATAACGATATTAATGTTTAGATAACTCTCCGTTATTCGACGACCTTCTTGGCGATAATGCCCCAAGAGCACCTTATATGGTCAGCGGAACTAGGTATGAGCGAGGGTATTCTTGGTGATGGAATTTATCCACATGGGCAACTTTAGTCAAATCTTTCACGGCAACAATCGATGAAAACATACGTTTTAAAGGGAGACAAGAAAGTGCGAAAGGATATTGAGCGTCTTTTGGTGTTCTTCAAGGTCGTTGGGGTATACTACAACAACCAAGGCGTCAATATAAATTGCCACGATCGTAGAATCATGTATTGTTGCATTATTATGCATAACATGATTGTAAAAGATCAAAAATTTGAATTACGTGACTATAACGAATCGTGGTGGATCCGTCCAAGAAATTTGAGGCAACGAAGATGGGTCGAAAGATGTGATACTCACGGTCGTAAGGCAAAAGAAATCTGCGACCGACAACGATACCCAACTCCAACAGGGGCTTATGGAGCGTATTTGGCGAAGAATCTTGAGCAGCGTGGACAACAACAAGAGGCGACGACGATGAATAAGTATTTGCTATGTTTTTTAATTGCGGTGTTTTTTTTTTTTTTCGTTGTAATTTTTTTTTTTTTTTTTTTTTTCTCGTATTGTAATATGTTTTTAGTTTTAATGAAATGTTTGTTTTAGTTTAATAAATGAAGTGTTTGTTTTAGTTTAGGGTTGAAATTGAAAATATGAAATATTATTGGTGTTATTGGGATGTTATGGTTGTGAGTGTTTTTGGGGATGTTAATGTTAAATGTTAAAGGCGATGTGGCGACGCGTGGGCGGTGTTATTGGTGTTATGGTGTTATGGATGGGAGTGCTCTTACAATGGAAATTTTCTTTAGTGAATTATTGAAGGGTAACGTTGTAGGAGAAAGTAGCAAGACCTTTCCTTTTAGATTTATTTACCCACACTTCTTAAAGGAGCAAGAATTCGAACTGTTTTAGTACATAGCAAGAGGAAGTTAAGACACAAACATCAAAGACCCCATGAGAATGCCACTCGGACACCAAACTAACCTATGGTCGACAACACTAAAGACAACATTTAGGAACAACAAAATTATTTCTTACCCCACTCTTTTATTTTACTTTCTAAAGTATTAAATGTACGTGTCATAAAATTTAAAAAGGTCCAAACATATTCACATGCCGAATAAAAGTAATAATAAAAAGGGGTATATACAGCACTAGTTTTAGTTCTCCGTGTTCGGACAGGGTTTTGGGTTTAATTTTTATTAAAATAATTTTGGGTGTTTTATACATTGCTTATAAATTGTATATTTTAACTTGACTTTTTATAAATACATTATCTTTTCATTTGATTTTGTGACTTTTATCATTCTACCAATATACAAAAATTGTCAGCAACCAAATACATTTTATCGATTATCTGACAATAAAAGACATCTCATAAGACACCCTTCATCAGAAACCCATCATGTAGAACTCTTCATCAGAAATACGCACGGGTTTTTTGGTTTAATTTTTGTTAGAATAGTTTTGGGTGATCTATACGTTGCTTATAATTTGTATATTTTAACTTGATTTTTTTTAAATACATTATTTTTTCATTTGATTTTGTTACTTTTACCATTCTACCAATATGCAAAAATTGAGCAACCAAATACTTTTTAAAAACATGCAACAACCAAAGATATTTCATAAGATACCCTTCGTCAGAAACCCGTCATGTAGAACTCTTCATCAGAAACTCATCATTAAAAACCCTTAGTTAGCCACGCCTTAGTCAACAGCAACTCATGAAATACCCGTCATCAACTCCTCATAATAAATCTGTCAGCATAATTCATCAGAAATCCGTCATCAGAAACTTAAACTCAACTATTAGAAATAAAAAAAATCACCTTATTGATAACATTAACTCGTTAGAAATATAACTAAAAATTTGCCCATCAGAATCGTTTCTAAATATAAGATACATGTTCAAGAATTTTTGAAAAACAATATCTATCTTCGTCGATATATTTTTATATTTAAATTATATTACATGATAAGTTCAAAATTTGCATGGTATACATCTTTTTAAAATTTAAATGCGACACTTTTCCATCTAAAGAAATTTATGTGATTTTTTAAAATTAAATCTAACTCATTCTTAGGATACTAATATCTATAATTACGTAGTATTATTAAAAAAAAAATTGGTATACGGACATAAATTAAAGGTAAAACCTACAAAATCGAATTTGTACCTACTTTCTAAACAAACATCATCATTAACATGTATTATCTTGAGGCCGTCAGAAATATAATACATGAACAACTCATTGTTCATCAGAATCTGTTATGGTCTTAAATCAGAAATCATTCGTTTAACATAAAATGATTGAGAGATGGTTAAACATATTGAATTTTTATATTTATGCTATTGTTGCTTTCTTGATGTTGTATTTAATCAACAACTCATCATCAAAAACTTAAACTTAGCTATCAGAAACAAAGAAACCTACTTATTGATAAATTTAACCCGTCTAAAAAATAATGAAAAGAAATTCGTTACATCAATCGTTTTCAAATATAAGATGCATGTTGAAGAATGTTTTAAAAACCATAGTTATCTTCGTTGATTTCTTTTCTATATTTAAATTATGTTACGTGATAAGTTCTAAATTTGTATGGTATATATCTTTCAAAATTTGAATATGACACTTTTTCATCTAAAAAAACTTATGTGTTTTTCTAAAAACTAAATCTATCTCATTTTTAAGATAATTTGTTTTTTTTTTTTTCTTTTCTACCAATGAAAGATGATTTGCAAGCTTTTGTGGATGTAAATGCAATGTCGAATGAAGGGTATTTATAAGACGGAATTAGGGTTAGAGAAAATATAACGAAAAGAATATTATGTAACTTGTACAAAAACACAACACAAATATTAGGATACGGGTTACAAAATTAATGAATACAAATATATTTTAATTCTGATATGAAACATATAATTGTCAATATCAAATAACCAAACAATTTATTGAGATCTAAAATAAAATCATTGAATAAATCTCTTGATGACATATCTTCTGAACAAATATCATCATGCACATGTATCATCTTGAACACGTATGATCCTGTATGATAAATAATTGATTAATAATGTGTTTTCACAAGAATACGTATATTTGGCCAAAAGTGAGTTCTCTTATTATATAAAAGATTTTACTTCTTTAAAAAATATATACATATCTCTATGATTTATTTTACCTAAATAAATCATAAAAATACATAGAAATTACAAAAGCAAAAGTAAGAATATAGTATTGTTAATAGCTTACCTCAGGTCTTATAGTTTGAACCATAAAACATGTTTAGTCTTTGTTTATGGACATACTAAAAAAACATAACGAAAAAAATATGAGGTAACATCTACAAAAATATATCAGAAACATTAGGGTTAACATAAATTTACAAATAAGATTTGTAAAATTTAAGGATATCAGAAAATCATATCGAAAAAACACAATACCAAATACTATCTTGTAACCCGGCTTTGTGTCAACTGCATGAAAACCTTTAGTATATTAGTATGTATGAATGTAGCATGTATATTAGTATAATATAATAGTCTAATACGCTTTATCGACATGAAGGAACATATATATGGTGAATTAAAAAAAGATGACATAATATAACCGCAAGTTATTGTATCAACACATAGTGAAGAAATTAGAATAATGAATACTTATTGTTAAAACATAAATAAATTACCATAATTCAATTTGAAGAAGTGATGAGAAACGCCACGTAGGTCAACTCTCTTGAAGACAATAGATTCTCATCTTCTTCCATCTATAAGAGAGAGATTAGAAACATTAATTTCATATTACGTAAAAGTAATACACAATATATAGTAGAGAATAAACCTTCATATCGTATAAAGCTTCTTTCACTCTGTCATTTTTTTCTTTTCTTTTCTTTTCACCATTGAGGATGTTTTGCAAGCGGATGTAGATGCAATACAAAATGATAGGTATTTATAAGTCGAAATTAGGGTTTGTGTCACATTCAAATTTGAAAACTATATCATGAGAAAAAGATTAATCATACAAATTTAATACTTATTACAAATAATAACATAATTTAAATATAGAGTAGATATCGGAGAAGATAACTACCGTTTAAACTTTCAAGAATTTGCATCTTATATTTAGAAACTCGATTCTGATGGGGCGATTTTTTTTAAAAACTTTTTCAACACTAAAGTTTTTAAAATCACACCCTTTTTTCGAATTTTTTTTATTCGCAATTTCGACACATCTATATTTATGAGCTTTTTAAAAAACTCTAATACTAGCCCTATTTTTTCTCACTCAAAAATCCAATTGACCAATGAGAGAGCTCAGATTCGAAATCAAGCTCTCTCATTGATTAATCGATCCCTCAATTTAGCCAAAAATGAGTTCTTTTACTTGGTACACTGATGACACATTTTAAAAGAGTAGTAATAAGCTTAGGCTGTGTTTGTTTCATTAAAATGTTTTGGATCTGAATCTGACTACCACATCTTACTGATAAGATGTGGTTATAAAGTCTGAATTTGAATGAAATAATGTTATTTTTTTTCCGTATAATCGTCTGAATGAGTTTAATTGTCTTTTTTTAAACATATATTATATCATAGCAATACCATTAATAAGTAGATTGTGTAAATATGAAACAAAACTTTTTATCATAAATATAACATAGTTAATATACCATCAAATATATTATATTATAATAAGTCTTCAATCTCTTATTGGGTAAGAGGAGTAAGACAAGTCTCTCACCTCTTATTGAGTAAAATGTTATATGTTTAACCGGGTATGTTTCAAAAAAAAATAATAAACAACATACATGTCTGACTACTTCTAACTCAGTAAGAGTAAGAAGCTAGTAATACATTTTTTCAAAAAACAAACGCACCCTTAGCTTTTTAGTAGCTTTTAACCACAACTCCTATAAGGTGCGAACATTTTACTTTTTAATTAAGACCCGCTCTCTAATTTCTCTGTTTCGTAGAAAATATGTCATAAAAATCTCAACATGTACTCAGTATACACTTTTTACAAAGACGTACCGGTTTTTGGATAGTATGGATAAAAAAGAAAAAGACTTTATTTTTTATATATTTTTTTAACATGAATAAGACTATTACTATTGTACCAATGATGCTTTAGTCAATTGGTAAGAAATCTTCGAACTGGGTCGATAGACCGGGGTTTAAACTCTTCCATGACATTAAAGATTATTTGCACCATCCCCATCGTAAATCTTTCGATTGACCGATCGGTGAATGGGCCTATGGAGAAAATGGTTGGGGTTAAAGCTCACCTCCCGATAAAGATCTGATCACCTATGGACACGTCTTTCGTTGGTTGGGGCCGGGTCCTTGGGGGAGGGTTCGGTTGGCATCCATAGAATGCATGGGACCAGGATGATCCCATCGATCTTCACCTTTTGAAGAAGACTATTACTATTGTTTTCAAAAACTGTCTAAAGATATGACTAGTTTACTCTCAGTCACTAAAAGGAATTTCAATTCTCTTGTAATGTAATATGGTGATCATGTGAATTCATGTTCAACATTTTCAAGTTTTAAAACCCTACAGTTGTAACACATTAAAATGATATCCAGCGTCTTGCTAGTCGATCCAACGTACGTGTGATAAGGTTTTGCTAGTCGCAGTAAGTAATTGAAGCTATATATACTATTTACAATAGCTAGGCAATGTAAAGGTAACAACCTAGACAACTAAAAGTTAAAGTTAGAATGTTTATTATAGATCAGAAAAACAGCTACAAACCAAAAAAACACTTAAGAACAAAGAGTGATAACAAAAACACATAATTCTGACAAGTGATAAATTCATTTCACTGTGGACTGTATCACTTTCTTTCTTTTACTTTTGTAGATATGGATCCAATAAAACAGCAGCAATAGATATCGACCATAATATTGAGAGTGAAAGTTGTCAAATTTGCAGAGAGATTAAGGGGTAGGGTCATGAAATAAGCACAAGTCTTATTCGACTGCATGGGCTCGAAAAGCATCGCTAATCTTTACTCCCTCCCACCCACCCTCTTGCTCTTGTTTCAGACCATCTATAATGACCCATCTTCGGCGTACTGCCAAAGGTCGAAATGGATAGTTGAGTATGAAAACATGGAGAACTTTGCATTAGTATTGACGTGGAGAACTTTGCATTAGTCTTCGTTATTTGTACTTGCAAATCTGTCATCTTTCTTATCCTTAGGTACAGTTCCTTATTTTGGAATATTAATGTTTTCACCTACTTTATACAAGTAATATTATCATAAAGAATCCAATATCATAAGCAAGTCAATTCTAGACTTGATGCCCACATTGATGCATTTCAGGTGGAAATGAACGAGAAAATGCAAAAACTTGTGTGAGGAAATGTTTGTTTGATAGTCTCTGTAGCACGTCTGATTGGTCATACTAAGAAGGCGAGAATTGCCCTTGAGTACAAGTGTACAACTGGTATATATCTGAGCACTAAACCATGTTTCTGGTGCCTTTGATACTTACGAACACTTGCTTTAGTTTGTTTTGATTTCACTATCTAGAGTCTTTTGTGTGGTCGAGTAGCATAAGTTTAGGAACATGAGTAAGTTTAGGGTCAAACGTAATTGGTGTAATTTTATGGTCATGTGTAAGTTTAGGGTCAAACGCTGTTCTCGTAAGTTTAGAGTCAATTTGGTCAGTAGCGTAGTGTGTAATTTATTATTATTATTATTATTATTTTTCTTTTTTATTATTATTTTAAATGCATTTGTTTGCAAACATAGGTTAACTTTTGTTAACTTTGCAAATATGGGTTATATTGAATTATTGATGTTTGTGAAATGTGAACCAACCATCTATCTTTGTAGCATCTCAAATTGGTAATTACAACCTTCAACTTATGCAAAGTTTACATTTCCACTTCCTTTTTTATTTATTGTAATACTATATTCTAGCCTGAAAACCATCATATCACCATTTCTTTCTATAGGTATGAATACAAGCCCAAACAACAACATGCATTTAAATAACATTATAAGTTTCGTAACTTCACAATAAAATGTAAAGTTATATACATGGCGGAGACACTAAGAGGCAAGGTGGACACGTGCCTCTTAACGAAAAAATGTATGTAGTGTAAATTTATTAATTCGTAATGAGCACTGATTGACATGCCTAAATGTATGCTTAATCCTATGTGACAGTATTCGGTTGGTAATAATATAAGACTTACTTTCCACAAACCAATAAATTATTGTCATGTTAATTTAAGCACAAATTTAGTCATACTTTTAGTCATCTCGATCAATTTCGATTGACATGCATAAATATATGTTTAATCCTATGTGGCAATACTTGGTTGGTGACAATATAAGACTTACTTTTCATAAACTAATAATTTATAGTCATGTTAATTTATACACAGGTTTAGTCATCTATCATTTTTCTTTCCTAATTTGCCCCACTCACAACACAACAAGATTTGTGTGTAGTTTTTAAAAATTATCAAAATTTGTCCGCTCAGCCATAACTTTCTAAGATCCGCCCTTAGTTATATAGCACATATTTAGTAAAATATGTATTATAGAGCTTCATAAAATCTCTCTTCTATCGCCGATAAAAATATGCCATTAAAAAGCACGTAAAGATAGTCAACAATATGGATGTCCAAGTAGTAAAGTAAAGTTATAAAAGTATACGTAATATTGTTTTATAAGCGTTTTTTTGTTTACGTAAAGTGATTTTAAAAGTATATAATAAAACGATACGATATATAAACTCAACCAAATAATTGAATGTTAACGAATGCATAATCGGACGTTCACGAATATACATGAATGTATAAGACTTTTGTCATGTTTGTTCATTTAACTAAACAAACGTAAAATCTTGTTCATGGTCGTTCATTTAATAAATAAAAGAACATAAACGGACTTTTCTACCGAATCTGTTCGTTAAATGTTCTTGAAATTTCGGTGCGTATCTGTTTCTACCAATAATGGTTCAATTCATATAAATATAAACTAGTTTTAGATACCGTGCATGCACGGGTTTGAGCAGATAGCATAACGGGTAATTATTTTAATAACTTTGTTTTGAATTTAAATATTACGACAATTCATAAATCTATGGTTTTATAATGTTTAAGATCTTTCTATAGAATTATATTAATTTTTTAATATTCATATAGTTATAATACTCGTACACGCACGAGTTTTAAATGTTACAAAGAAAAGTTGGTGAGTCCACAAACACCAATATAAACCATACTTACAAAGAGAAAAAAAAAATAATCAATGTTTGTAAGCAAGTATAAAGAGAACCATTTTTGCAAAAAAACTCTGTAATGTTGATGTGATCTACCTTCTACCTAGTTTCTATTTATAAATATAAATAATGTTAGGTCTTTAAAAAAAAGTTATTTGATCATTTCTTTGTATTTCTTACTGTTCTCCATACAGCTACAATTGAGAACGAAATTTGCAAGCAATGAGCTCTTCTTGTGTGAAATCAAATTAGCAACAGAAGTTAAGTAGTTTAGTTGGAGAAATCTCCCATTTTTCCGGAAAACTTTTCATATGAAAGGGAAAAGAAAAATCTGTTTAGTCATGACTTTTTCCAATAATTTTCCAAAATATGAAATTCTCATTTTCAATTTTAATAGAAAAAATGAAAATAACATTATAATTTCTCTACTTTTTTCGTTTTCAAAATAATAACACTATTTCTTTCACCCTACACTTTTATCACGCCCTTCCATCCTCCATCCTCCACCTTCAACTAAACAACTTTTCGTTTAAAAAATGAAAATATAACTCAACTAAAAAAATTTTCAACTCTTCCAGGAGAAAACAATTCATCTCAGGAATTTAGAAGCGGAAAATAAGAAAAAATTTACCAACTAAACGGGCACAGGTTGCGTTTAGTTGAAAACACCTTGCTTTTTACAAAACGTTTTGTGGAAAATAAGGAAAACATGATCGCGTTCAAATCGGCGTTTCCAACAAAATGTTTACAAACACAAATCATATTTCCTAAGCTTATGAGGAAAATTACAAAACAATTTTAGTTGTTTTCCTTGCTTTCCTTTCAGAACCTCAACCCTCCCTCCCTTTCTTCAAAACACAAAAATAAACATCAACTAAACGCGTTTTATATTTTCAAAGTATTTTGTGAAGATTAATTCTCCTTCTAAATTTTTACAAAACTAGAGATAGAAAATAAGAGAATTTGTTCTCCAACTAAACGCACCCTAAGTGTTTGATGATTACCTTTCGTCTCAAACTATATCTATTAACGATATGGAAGTTTTACTCTTTATTTTTGGCGTTCAAAAAATGAAACCTTGCTTGTATACATTTTGTACACTCTTATTATTCTGTTTACAATTAACCTCTTATGTGCATGCAATATACAGATTTCCATTACCCAAAAGGGTGAAAAAAAGTTTCTACTGTTCATTTTAGAACCTCCTTGAGTTCTTCTCTTCAAGTTTTAACTCCTGGATTCTCTGCTGAAGTCTTCGCCGGTGATCATGGATCTTCCAAAGCCCGTGTCCTAGTATCGTTGCAGAGTATATCCCATGTGTTATAATGGGCGCTAGAATGTTATTTGTCTGTCACATCAGTATCATATATAAAAAAGCTCATCATGTGAATTCGTCACAATATAAAAATCATAGCTAGATTAAAGGTTCACAAAATACCTGGTTCCACTCGAATCCAAGATAAAGAGCTAGAAGTCCTTCTAGTAATGGAGAATATATCTTTTTCATTTGCCTCCTCTCGTACCAGGCTGCAAAAAGCTTCTTCATGTCATCACGACCAGAACGAGAGCTCAAAACTGGTGCCACGATGTAAGTAGGATCTAAAGACGAATATGACATATTAAAACAAACATTTAGCTATTGGACTATTTGCAACAACAAAAAAAGGATATTGACAGTTTATTATATGGAATGAGAGACAAACCTTTTGGAGAAGCAGCAACATAATAGAGTGAACCTGTGAGAGCAGCTGTGATCACGGCTGCAAACGCCTGGGCAAATGGTACAAATGGTGGCAGCATGCCAGCCTACAAGACAAAGAGCGGAGTGCTGTTATTATGGGTAAACTATGTTTAAATTTCCAACCATGGAAGTAGAAGTGGTTGTACAAACCAGTGCAGCCATTCCACGAACATCGGTTACTAACTCGGTGCCCCTTAGAAAAACATCAGCCAATGCTCCCTGCATAGTTGCAAAGGAATATAATGAAATTTAAAACTTGTGGTTTTCTGAAGACTATCTACTAGAAGGACTAGTTGATGACTTGAAAACTGACCTGAACAGCAGCCCGGTAGAAGAGCTCCTCGCCAACAGAACTCGCAGCAACGATAAGTATGAACTGCAACAAGGATAATATGGCATACATTAAATTATCCAATTGCATAATAACTTAATCTTTTTCTATCACAGTTCATTTTTTTAGTTTCATCGGCTCTTTGTTACAAATTGAAACCCATGATGGAAATCACATATATCTGAAAATGGGAGTTATAGGCTCCATTTCATATTTACGAGGTCTATTAGCGGTATGTGAGTGACTCACAACCAAGAGTTGTGAGTTCAAGTCTCGTCTCACATATGTGTGAGGTATAAGGAAGTATATAGGTGTGTGAAAGATATATCGAAACCGAAAACCGACAGACTGTTTTCTGTTATTTCTGGTTTGCTTAATTGAACAGATAAATAAAAATAAGTTTTATTTCTTACTGATTTTAGGGCTACAGATTTACCAACCCACGAATTCTAGGCCCGCATCCAAGTTTATTAGCCCACTGAAAATAGGCCTCAAGTTAAGGACCCATTCATCAAAAAGCTCAAGTTTAAATTTACATCATCAAACCAAAAGGCTAATGCATCATGATACAATAACAAATGTCATTATGACAATAAGACTCACAAAATTAACATATGTTTTACCTGTAACGGAGACATTCCGTAGAAGAAGCTCCGTAACTCCTCATCCTCGACATCCCTTATTGCACGAGCATACGGTGATACCTTAACAACTTCATCCTGCGCAAAGAAATCAACAACATTGGAACATAACCATTAACCAAAAATTATAAAAGAGGAGGTCCATTTTACAAATACGCACATCTAATATAAACAGAAGAGCCATGATCGGAGGAGCAGCATATCCGATTCCTGTCACAATAGCATCTAACGACGGTGTATAGCCTCCTGTGCTATCAATTCCTATGGCCGAGCATATGACGTTTCCTGCTAACGCCATCGTTCCATATATGCCTGTGTCGTGTTTTCATTATCAAAGTAATTAGATACAAACACTTTAAATAGTACTCCATATTATCCTAACTCAAAAGACACAGTCTTGTTGCTGGTTTATTTAGCGCAACTCAATCAGATTCATACTATTGACTTAGGATCAAATGAGAAATAATCTTAAAATGAGAAGGATGAGAAATAACTATATTCACACATTAGAAATGCATCGACTTGAATTAAATGCATTTTTAATCTTTTAGATGCACCATGATATATTTTCTATCAAAAAATTAGATGCATTTACATATATTAGATGCATTTCATCGAGTTAGATGAATCTTATGCATTTTTCGTACTCTGCGGGTCAAATTTGTTGATAGTACTCTTTTGCATCGTTTTCACTTCAAAATCACTTTCGTAACTATTTGGGATGCATCTAAATGAATAGAGATGCATCTAATTTTAGTCGATACATCTCAAATATGTGGTTATAATAATTTTCATTCTTCTTATTTTAAGTTTTCTTCTCACTTGATCCTTACTTTATAGTAAGTTTAAGACTTGTACTTAAATAGTTAAGCATCACACAATGATAATAAACTTGAAGCAGAAATAGATTTTCTATAGCTTAAAAAGAGCAAATAGACAATTTACTTTCACTTTCTCTCATTACATACACATACTATATTTATCAAAAACAGATTCTATATTCAGTTTAAATTAAAATTCGCTTAGCCAAAAACAAGATAATAAGCAAAATACAGAAGTAACTTCAGGTGGCACACACAAATGTACAAAATAAATAACACAAGTACACATAAATACTGGTAGGTAAATAATTATGACACAATTGTTTCTACAACACCAATCGCCAAACCTTTCATAGTTGAACATTAATGGCCTATTAAATTCAGATTGCCAACCCCAAAATGATTTGTCCTTGGACCTTGGTACAAGTACACGTGGTAAACATAAAACAAAGGAGGTCATTTGTACATCAATATTAAAGCTAGCTTGATGGTTTAACTTATGTTGGTCAGTCATTTCTTCATAACCTAATAAACTAATTCTGCTTAATTTTAGGCATAAAATTAACTACTCCGTATATTTTAGGCGTTCCAATCATTTCTCTTATTTTTAACGAAACCGTAACTAGTCATTTGGAAAAAGATAAAAGTAAAAACTAACCGATTCCGTAAGTAAGTCTAACAAGAGCACCAATATTATCCCAAGCAGGCAACTCATCCGAAAAACTTTTACTATCATTAAAAGTAATCACCTCCATACCAGAGCTCCGGTAACCACCACCAGACTTCCTCTCACCACCATCACCACCACCAGTTCTCTCCACCGTAGCTCTCACACCCACCACCTTTTTTCCATATCTCCGCTTCTTAAACCTCACAGGCAACCCTACAACACCACCTTTGCAACCAAAACAAGTCGAAGTCGTTGGTGTTCTTGTAATCACTGGTAACTCCATGATCAAATGAGTTTTAATGGGTTTTTTGGCGGAGAGAATGAGGGTTGAGAAAAGTCAACGTGTTTGTAAGTGGAGCTTTTTAATGTATGACATGACCATGATTGTTATTATGGGATCTACGGTTGAGAATAAATGTGTGGTATAAGATGGTGGGTTTATGTGGGTCCTACGTTGTTTGGATTTATGGTATTAAGCCACTCAGGATATGACATTTGGAGATAATGATGATCAGATGATTTGTGTAATAGTATTTTTTGAGGCTAGAAACGTGTCTAAATTATCTATACTACTTAAAACATTATCCCTTAATTTAATGTGCGAGGGGTTGTCAAGACAACCAAAAGACGATGACATACATATTTACGATACCAAAATAACTACAAATGATTTCGTTTTAGTATCGCCTCATATTCAATCTGAAATCAGTTTGGTTTATGAAGAGGCCGAGTTGAATGAAATTTCAGTTTGGTTTATGAAGAGCCTCGAGTTGAATGAAATATATCCCTGGATTGAATGCTCGGACGTTCACACTAAACACGATTCAATCTTGGAAGCACAAAAGGGCTGCAATTTGCAACCTCGAAGAATATGGATCAATCTACAATTAAAACATTACTAAATGGAACTCGCATAAATAAGCCTTACAACCCATTATCTGCACATCATTGTGGGTAGGCATACAAGTAAAAAGGATCATATCTCTATAATTATGGTCAGAGAAAAGCGGAGGACCAAATGCACTATTATTCTTGGACGAATTGAAATTGGATGAGGCCAAAGCGCGATCGTAGTGATGCTTTGTAGGATGTGGGATATAAATGCTCCTTTAGGCGATACTTGAGCACGATTTCTTGGTGTCCGATGCTAAAGTATGTTGACATCCATCACCATGTGAAAAACTGAATAATGCCAACATGTAATACAAAAGTTATCAAATGTCATTTGTTTGTCAATTTTTCTTACATACTTTTATGCGGAAATGTTATCCATCGTATCCGCCAAGGCAACGATGGCTCACAATTTCTTGAAGTTAAAGAGGTGCTATATATTCGGTTAAAATTTTGTAGTCATGCAAAACAAAGAAGATTTTCGTATCAGGAAGGACGATACGTTCATGCTTGAGTTTAATGGATCAACAAGCATAAGGAAATCTTTGGTTATATCTAAGGGATTTGTTAGGTATCCGTTACAATTGGTTGATTTTGATCATATAAAGCCCACAGAAAACAAATATCTCATTGGTAATGTGCTGTTTGTTTAGGTATCTTAAAATTAATTATTTTTAAATATTGTTGCTATAAAAGCTTTTACCTTTCAGATGCTGTAGGTTATGTGACAAATGTGGGTAGGATGAACTACACCAAAACAGGAGCCAAAAACCTTGATTTCTACTTGGCGAATCATAGGTTGAAATTTATATTTGTTGCAAAGGATGTTGTGAAAATGAAAAAAAATTTTGCCACTATGTATTAGGAAACTTACTGTTCTTTTGTTTCGATTCCCTTTGTAATCAGGGGCCAGTCCATACGGGTGACCCTGTGGGGAGGGCTTGTTGATGTGTTGATTGAGAAGAAGGCGACGCACGTTGGCATGTGTCCTGTTGTGGTGACTTCAACCTCTGCAAAGCAATATAATAGTAAGTGGCTTATGGACTATTTACCTTTTGCATGTTCAACACTTTTCATTTACGATTTAACCTTTGATATTACCTTCTAGATAAGCTCTATCTATCCAAAGTAGCCCACTGACTCTAGATTCCGCCGACATTCCAATGATTAAAGAATTGAATTCGGAGATTTGGTGAGGCTAATTCTTATTATTGAATATATCCTAAAACCAAAGAAAATTTAACAAATCATACAATTGTTTGTTAGCATCAATGATGCTTCAAAAGGATCTTCTTGGTGAGCGACTCTGAACCAAGAGAAGGATCTATCGAGAATCTTCTTATGTGGGCCGAAATAAAAGGAATGATGTATGTATTATTATGCGTTCGCCATCTCTATATTATCTTTATAGTTCACAACATTTACGGATCTAATTTATACACGATCGCGCTTTCATAATTAAGGCCAAGATTGATAATGTGCGTACTAGAAAGGGATGGAATTTCCCATCGTGCGGGGAGACAAGCTGCAGAGAAAGGGCTACTAGAAAGAATGGGAGATTTTGGTGCGAGTCATGCACAGACCAGGTTGAATACCCGTAATAAGGTAATGCCATATTTGCATCTTATATTTTGATTGTTTGAATGTATTATATAAAATTGCTCACCTTGACATTTACCATACTGTTGAATGTTCCTCTTGGTATCGTCTTGAACTTGGTATCTCGATGATACCGAGCGGTATGGTGGTCCTTTTGATGATCGTCCGTTGGATTGATCGGGTTCCAGCTTGGCGTTAGTGTCGGATGAGGATGAGGTATGCAGTTATAAATCCCGACTAATTACACACTATTACATCATTCCCATTACTCACGGCTTACTCTACGTGGTTCGAGACGATCATGCAAACTTGCCATCACCTATATCGACCTCATTGGGACAACACATGTTTGAAATCAAATCTACATATTATGAATATGGAACATTCGAGAGTTTTACGTGTTGGCAAGTTGACCGCATAATACATCACCAAACCAGCATGCAAGCACCGTTGATAATGAAACCGTTACATGCTCATCATCCAAGTCACCCGCTTCGGCCGCTTGACCTCACTACACCGTCCAAGCCTGTAGAGGATAGGAAACGGAAAAGGTAGTCGAAACCAATAAAAAGAAAGCAATACAACATGTATTTGTATAAAGTCACGTACTGATAGAATTCCATTGTTTGCAGGGTGGTTGTTGATGATTCAACTACAGAACATGAACTGCTGCCGGTTAATGATGTACAAGGTGATGCGTCTGATATTGCAAGTAATAATACATCTTCAACATCCAGCCCACCGTTCAAACGGCTGATAAAGACCAACCATGCAAATGATAATAAAGATGATAGGTTAGCGATCTTAAAACATTTGGGTGACAACAAAATATCTTTACCCTATCTATCTTACTACTACAATACATCTAACATAATAATCATGTTCCGTTGTATGCAGTGTTGATATTGATAATTTGGACGCGGTTATTGAACTGATAACTGTCGACATTGAGCAGGATGGTGATGACAACACCCTGCCCGTCAAGAAGAAACAGAGACGGTTAGCACATATTGACTGTCACTTTTTTCCGCTAACCCTTTTACGTTTGCTGCATAATAACACGTTTCTCCCTATATATTTTGTAAACAGGTTTGTGGTTGAAGAATCTGAATGACCCACCAATGAGCGCCCATCGAGCCTTTATAAAGCGAATGCTTTTGACAATAATAATACATTTGATAAAAGCGCTCTTGGGATTTTGTTTTACTTTTGTTTTAATTGTTGTTTGGAAGACACAATAATTAGCCATTCCATTACATTTGGTTTTGTTTTTTTCTGACAACATGTTTTGGTTTGCCATTAAACGAAATATTGTTTGTTTTTGTGCTAAACTCCATTTCAGGTACCTCCAAGATGAACATAATGTGGCTTTGGACAATTTCTACATGAGATCAAATAGCTATGTGTGTTAGTAATGCCAGATGACCATGAAAGCAATTGTGGTTCTTTTGATTTTTCCATCAGACATTGTTACCAAGTGTAATGTCTAATGTACAAGATATTTGTCTAGGTATCTTAAAATTATTTGAATTATCCATCAGACGTTGTTACCAAATGTAATGTCTCATATAATAGTCGGCAAGGAAATTTTTTTTCAATTTTTCCATCAGACATGGTTACCAGGTGTAATGTTTCATGAACAAAATAAATATGTGAATGAACCATATATTTATATTAATGAAAATAATCTCTATGTCGTTTACTACTTTTCCCGTTGTATCCCCTTTTTTAATCACTCCTATAACCCTTTCATGTGATGAACATGTAACCAAACATTCAATTAATGAATCTATTTACGATAATTCTCTATCTCTCTATAGTATCCCTATTTTCATTCACTCATATAACCCTTTAAATAATTGATCAACTTAAAAGTACACAACGGGTCATCTAAATTCATGAATACATGTGATTGATTCATTGTGAATACTTAATAAAAGTTTTCAAAACCTCCTAAATTACCCAAATGTTAGGGACGATGTTGTTTTAAATCTCAAATGATCTGAGATATTGAAGATGGTTATCTTTGTTAATGCAATCACCAAGATTGCCTAAAATTGACTTTATTATATACCTAATGAATTAAATAATGACCGTAACATTATGTTTGGTATGAATTATATGAGTTTGAAACCCTCCTTCTATTTATATGTATTTATACCATCCACTACATATGTTTACTTTACACATACATTATTATTTTATACATGACAAGTGTGATATAAACTTATCTTATAAGGCAATTTTTAAACATTTTTATTCTGCATTATTTTATAACAATTAAGAGTTTTTTACTTTCTACATATGTTATATAGATGAACCATCCTGAATTTGTGTGTTATACATAACAAGTTATTATTTTATATTGGAAAAAAATCAGTCTCATTATTAAAGCAATAATAAGAATCATAAAAACCTGTAGTTACTAACCATAGAAGCCTGTTCATTGTTCATTACACTTATTGCATCAGTTCACCACTAGAATCCCAAGAGATGCTTTAATATACATCTTGCTTCTATATCTTTCCAAACCTGCAAGGTTATGTGTTGCATAATTGATACATATCATCCAAATACTAAATGAATACAGGTACATTTCAATTTAACAAAATACTATACCTCCCAATTATGTATATGATTAAATCCATATTTGTTTTTCCGTTACAGGGTCAGAAAATGATCATGCTCATGTTCCATCCCTGTCAGACATGTTGCACAAATCTTTCGTTATTGATTCGAAAACAATGAATAATACCTTAATGTTATTCATACAGGGACGCTCTCACAGCGTGCAGCTAAAAAAAACGCACACGGAGCCGCACGTGCATCTGCAGGTAGTTTCATATTTAATAATTCATGCCTTATGTTATTTGATGGATAAAAATGTTGTTATTCCCAATAAAATTGACCTTTTTTGGCATGTTTTGTGTATGGCCTCTTAAATGATGACACGGAATGGACATATGCTATATCAGAAGCAAGTGTATGGATGTTTGGACCACAGTTACGTGACATATTTGTAACAATTTTAATATTTTGCGATGTTAGCAGACCTTTAAAATTTTGGGAAGAAAATTGGAAGTTTCTATCAGAAGATCTTCTACACAAGAAAAGGAAAATGTTCAATTATCCTGACTTGGAGTTGACGGACGAGCAACTAAAGAACTATTGTTTGATAGAGATCCAAGAGTTATTAAATAGAAATGGTAGATCTTTATCTGAATTCCAAGACCTACCAGTGCCTGACCCAAGGTTACTAACCAACATGGACAATCGTCTCATACGTGAGGTGTTGAATTATGATATGAAACAGAGTAAGATTGAACATCATCAACTTCATTCATTGTTAAATCCCGAACAACGTTTAATCTATGAAGAGGTGATTGAATCTGTCCATGGTAAAAAAGGGAACTTTTACTTCGTATACGGTCCAGGCGGAACTGGAAAGACATTTTTATACAAGAGTATCATCTCAAGATTAAGATCGGAGCATGATAGTGCTCATTGTTGCATCTTGAGTATAAATTTATACTATGTTTTAAACAGTCAACTATTTTAAAATGGATAAAATTTGTTCTTGATTAACACTTTCAATTTGGGTAGAATAGCTTCATTGTTACTACTAGGTGGGAGAACACAGCATAGCCGTTTTGTTATACCGCTTGAATTATTAGAGAACGATTACATGCGGCATAAAACAAAATACATATATGGTCGAACTCATACAGGAAGTTAAACTTATTATATGGGATGAAGCTCAGATGACTCAAAAATATGCTTTTGAAGCATTGGATAAGACAGCTCAAGGATATTTTAGGATATCATGATCCCGACAGTAGGAATCGAATATTTGGAGGAGCGACGGTCTTGCTTGGGGCGACTTTCGACAAGTTCGCCGGATTATACCAAAAGCGAGGCGGACATTGTTCAATCGTGCATAAACCAATCGAACTATGGAAGCATTGCAAAGTATTTAGACTTACACGTAGCATGCGTGTCAACGAGTATCTTGAGAATGGGGACTTTGATACTAGAAACAAGATTTCAATAGATGGGTTTTGGTCATGGGGATGGAAGCGTCTTGCAAAAATGCAAAAGAAGGAGAGACGACCCAAGTTGGATTGACATTCTGAAATGTTCCTAATTAAATCGTGGGATTGTCCAATAAAAGCAGTTGTCACGAGACATACCACGATTTTACAACGAGGCAAACCGGCGATGTGTACCTCGAAAGAAAGGGCAATACTAACTCCTCGGAATGATGGCGCCGATGACATCAATGAGTACATGTTTAAGCAGCTATCGGGAATCTGTACATACAACAACGCGGATGAGATTTGCAAGGCATCTACGGATAGCCTAGAACACAGACCGAACACTATCCGATTGAATTTCTTAATTCCTTAAATTTCCCAGGTATGCCCCACATGCTTTTCACTTAAAAAGGAATTGCCAATTATGCTATTGCGGAACATCAATCCAACAAGGGTTGTGTAATGGAACAAGGTTGCTCATCGCGAGATCTAGGCGATTTTTATTCACGCTAAGGTGCTTACAGGTTCAAATATAGGGATAACGTTGTTATACGGGATTATCTTGACATCAACGCAATCAGTGGCCATTTATTCTAAAACGCGACAATTCCTATAAGACCATGTTATGCAATGACAATTAACAAAAGTCGAGGTCAATCACTTAATTACGTTGGCCTCTATATGCCTTCTCCCGTATTCAGCCATGGTCAGCTTTATGTGGCGCTATCTAGAGTTACCAGCCCTGGCGGCCTTAAGATACTAATGGTTGAAGACAAGGACATAGAGCTTAAGAATTGCACGCGTAACATTGTTTTCAAAGAAACATTCAGCAACCTAACGTAGGAACTATATGTGATGTTCAAACAACATTTATTTATTATTACTTGGTTGTTTGCCACAAACACTCATAATGTGCATCAGTGCATGATATTGTTCCAACTCTTAACATGTATTCATACTGCACCACGGTTACTCTTTAATCAAATTACCACAAACTGTAGTAGGCACGACTTAACTATACACCTTAAAACAAAAAAAATTACTATGATACACTTAGACTCAGAAGTCAAAGACACCAAACTGTAGTCAGAAAGCCAACCACCTTCAAACACAAATAACCACCAATAATACAAAACCAACTTCCGATCCTCAATCTACTCATCGCGAAACTAAGACAAATAGAACGCACACCCAAGATTAACAAGACTCGGTAGAGAGAATTGGGTGTGACCAGAGCAGTATTCACACCTCTCGAGGAGGCGGATCAAGAAGTTAGTCACACCGTTTGCACCCTCTCGACCAAAGAAAAGTTGATCTTAAAGGAAATAACATAAACTTACTGTGCTATAAAGAAACCAACCACCTTCAAACACAAATAACCACCAATAATTTAACACCAACTTCTCAATCCTCACCTACTCATTGCGGAAACTAAGACAATAGCTAAACAACCACAATTAAGGGATTAAGCGAACACACACCCAGATTAATGATGTGTGCCGGCAATCGAGTTTTCTCACGATGGTGACCACTCATGAATGGCCAATGTAAGAAACTTAAAACGACTTAAGCACAAAAGCAATGAAGATCTGGGGAGTATAGTGTTTCCGGTCGTTATGTCAAATGAGCTATGCAATGGATTATCAAACGATAGTGATCGCGAGATTTGAGCAGGAAAGGAGAATTTGGATTATTATAACTACTGAGGAAAAGCCAACAAATAACAACGGCTTAAATGCAAATTAAAGGAAATTAAAAGATAAAATCTATTAAATAAACGCTATCATTATATTTAAAATGATGAGCGTTTAAAACTTAAAACTAAAAACTTACGTTTAAATAAAAATTACGTAAGCGCACAAAATAAAAGTGAAATCTAAGAAATAAAGTCCTAAAAATATGAAAAATACATTTTACAATCCTAATGATAAAAGAAAATATTTAGAAAAAGAAAATTATTTTATGACTAATTATCTAATTATTATTAATTAAAAACTATTTTTAACTATTTAATAATTACCTAAAATACAAGAAAATAGGAAATAAAGTTAGAAAAATAAAATTATGAATTGGAAAAGTCTAAAATATCAAAGAGAATTTTCAAAACTATTTTGTAATTTTCGATTATTTTCTATTTTTAGGAATTTTAAACTATTTAAAACTAATTAAATTATTTAAAAATACAAATTTAACTAAGAAAATCTAGAAAAATACTTTTTGGCTTTTATATTTATCTAAACTTAATAAAAATGAAAAATTATTTTTTTGAACCTTTTCTTAATTTTTTGTATTAATTGCTAATTAAAAAGTGCTTAAAAACTAATTAAAATGCAGAAAAATAGCAAATCAACTTGGAAAAATCTGAAAATTTCAGGAAAACTCTAAAATAATATAAGGAATCTGAGAAAAAATGAAAAAACAGGAGCTTATGTGTAGAAAAATGGAACTGATGTGGAAGTGCTTATTGAAATAAGCACTTGATTAAGCAAATGGGCACCAAAAGCTACCAAACTGATACACAAGCTACAATAAGCTAAAACAAATCACAATCAACTAAAAACAACAACCCATAACCTCTGATTAGCTGAATTCACAGATTTGATGTTTTGAGATTTAAGCTAAAAAACAGTTTCTGGTGGTCTACTTTAAGCAAGATTATAAGCCACAAAATAAGCTGGAAACTAGAAAGCAATTATTGGAACCTCAAGATAACCTGGCTAAGAAGATGTAAACCAAAAATCAGACCCAGAGGTGCTCATATGAGCTCTGTGCAAAAGCTACAAAAGCTGCACAAACCCTGTGCAGACTTAATGCCCTGCACAGGGGATTTAAGCCATTGATCACAAGCCCTTTTGAGCTTATAGAAAAAATTGCAAAAATAAACTAAAATGGACATGAGAAAATAGACCAGGGGAATATTTTAAAACAACAAGAATCACTGAAATTGGCCAAGAAATGAGCTCAAGAAAATTCTCTCTAGATGGGCTCAAATCTGCTTTTGTGCATTTTGACTTTTTGAGCAAACATGAAATGTTGACTATTTCCAACTTTGATTCAAATTTTGAACTGAAAATGATGTATTGTGATAGAATTAGCACAATGCAAGCAAGCTTAATGACTTTTAAACACAAAATGAGATTTTGACTCAAAATTCACAACATGGAGCAGATTGAGAATGATTATATCAAATGTTGACTTTTAGTGCTTGGACCCAATTTATTGGTAAGTATGCTCAAATGAGCTTAAGAAACATGAACTAACAATAAGCTACCACCGACTAAGCCTTAAGGCGGTTTAAACTTATGAACCAAACACTCCTTTATTGGATGGACCGATTAGCACAAAATGATTTAAACAATGAACCAACTTGTAATTATGATCAAACTAGCTTAATATAACTTAATTACTACTATTTGAACAGAATTTAACATATTATAACTACAAATGCAGATAGTGCAAGAACTTGAGAAAATTACTTACTAAAGTCCAAAGCCACAATGGCTAGCCATTACTGAAACCAGATCCACTAACCTATATAAACCAATCCAACTAACTATAATTCACCCAAATCCATGCCTGCATCACCCATTGACCAAATCAATGCCATTTATGCCCCGTTTTGACTTTTGTTGACCAAGTTTCAAAATGAATGGAAACTTGAATGTGAGCTTGTACAAAGCTATCATAAGCTCATTTAAGCTTATTGAAACTGAGAAATGAGCATTAGGAAGCTTTTGATTGAGATTTTGACTTTGAAGATTTCAACAGTTATGCAAAAATTTGAAAATAGATAAAAACTTGGAACCACTAATTAAAACTTGATATCACCTGCAAATATAACTTGAGTTTAACATTTGAGAACACAAAATTACAGTTTTGAATTTAAACTAATACATTAATGAGAAAAACGACATAAGAAAATTTTAAGCTAATAATCTACTACTCCTCTTGCTTCTCTTTTGCTCCCTTTATAATCCAAAGTCTTTTTCTCTCACTTCTGAACAGTTCCCATCAATCCATAGCCATTGGATGGCTCAAAATGATCATAACCGTTTAAATGGGATTTTGGCGCCAAATTGGGTATTTGACAGATTAGGTTGAGTGAGGAGGGGGGAGGTGCAATTAATGCTTCTTGGAGGGTAGGAGAGGAGGGGGGAACAATGGAAGAGATAAGGGATGGGGTGGTAGTGTGTTAGCAGGCCATTGCAGGAAGCAGTTGAAGATGATGTGCTTTTGGCGCCAAGTGGGTTTGACCAGACCTTTGACCCAAGGGTTAATAATAGAAAGGGTTCAAAATGCAATATGACAGGGAGGTCACAAAGCAAATGGCAGGCCAAAAAGGGGTTTAAGGTTTAATAATTAACAAGGACTTGTTATGTAATTTCTGAAAAATCAAGGGCCAAGGCTGCCAATTCTGAAAAGTTATTCCAAGGGACCACAAGTGACAATCTTCAAAAGTATAAGGACCAAAATTGCCATTTGCAATTTTCAGGGCCATTTCACCAAATTTCAAAGTTGAAGGACTAAACTTGTAATTTTCTCAAACTTTTATATTTTTCACCAAAGGACTAAATTTGACAACTTATGATTTTAAAAGGACCTTTGGTGATTTTTCTTTGAAATTATGTGCTCGAGGGATTGTTTTTGACAACTTTTAAAACTTGGGGACTAAAGCGCAATTTTGCAAATTTGATATGTTTTTCATCGATTTTGATATTTTGCATTTAAAACACATAAAACAACGATTTGTGATATTTTCATCATTTTGATGCATTTTTGAGTGTTTTCGGATGATTTTGCGGTTTATATTATGCAAAATGATGAGTATTTAGACACTCATCAATCCCCACATGAGATATTGCTAGTCCCTAGCAATGATTTGAAAAACATAATGGATTTGAATCTCTTTACCAAAAGCCATTACTTACGGAGTAGCCAAATGTTTGATTCAGTAAGAACCATGGCACACCGATAACCATGTGATTTTGAGCAAACCACCGACTTTCAGCGGATTTGATTTGTCTTTACCGAAGCCGTACCCATACGGACTAGCCAACTCTTAGATAAATTATCAATATTATCTTTGGTGGTGATTACCAATTATGGTTTTCCAACGCCTTTACCACAAGCCATAAACTTCATGGCTTGCTAACTCTTCACTTTTTAGGATATGGTGAAATTGAATACCATACAATTTTGGGCAAATTGCAAGCCATATAAACGGATTTGAGAAATCTTTACCAAGAGCCGTTTGCTCTGGATTAGCCAATCCTTTAGTTTATTAGACAAAGTGATGATAACGAAATGAGAAAGTGTAAAACACTTACTCCAAAAAAAAATTTTGGCCAAAACGGGAATTAGTATAATTATATGATAAAATTCATGAAATTCCCCACACTTAGAAATGAATATTGCCCTCGATATTCAAAGTACCTACTGTTATCCGAAAGCGAGAACGTAAAGGGAAATACTACGGCCATTATTTAGCAAGATGTTTTTTTTTTTTTAATACTTATATATATATAATATGGGGGTAACTCCCCACACTAGAATTGGTACACGGGTGAAAACCCATGTTCATTCTTCGTTTTTGATTCTTAGGTCGCTAGCTTGACTCGACCCGGATTAATTGGTTCATGGGAAGCAAAGTGGAAGAAACAATCTCCATCGGACTTTCATTCAAGATGTTTGGACAAACATTTGAAGCACGTGAAAGTTCCACACCGATGAGATATACATAGAACCGGCTCAAGAATGATAAATGAAAATGCCGGGATCAAAGATAATGTCTTCATTCGAAGGAGTGAAGAGCAGAGAAGCTCACCAGGATAGGTGAAGAAGAGATAGAAAATCATGATAAACATCATGACTAACTCATCTTCATCTATAGGAGGATCCATAATTTCGGGGATTATGTATCTCATCATTTAAGCTTATGTGATCAAGACAAATCTCGGGAGTGTCTAGATCAAAGTAAATTTATCATACTCCCGCGGAGATATGATATGAGTGAGTTCATCGAGAACTCCATGAAGGTGAATGAATCATATTCGAATTGATATGAGTGGGTTCATGGCGAACTCCTCAAAAGTAAATGATTCATGATCGAGGAGAAATTATGAGAATGAGAAGTGGTGCGCCACTAATCTTCTCTCCCGTATTATCAAAGCAGGCTTTCATTTCCGGAATAGAATCATCGGAAGAGTGTCACTATCCTTAATGGGGATAGGAGATGAAATAGGTTTCTCTTTGAAAGCCTCGATTTTAGAAATGAGAAGACCGACATTCAATAATGTTGCTCGAAGAGCTTCATCTTTGATTTCGATGTCGGTAACTTCATCATTCTCTTCTTAAGCTAACAAGCTCGGAAGGTGAATCTTCCACATAAATGATGTCTCCACAAGATAGCGAATCATCATCGAATCGGAGAACATCTCAACATGATGATTTTGGAAGACAAGAGGAGGAGGATATCACACATGATCAAGAATTCCTGTGACTCTCTTGGGATTGGGACAAGGTTCTCAACACTAGACTTTATGAATTAAGTCCGATTCCTTTTCGAGAACAGTGTCAAGATGCTCGTCCCCCATGATAAGAGAGTGAGTGTAAATCTCGGGTGTGATAGCGGTTGTTTGAGATGGAATCTCAACTACTGGGATAACAACTGATCGAGGAGTTGAGAAATATTATCTCTAAAAGGATAAAACTCTCCTCATCATCATCATAAAGAGCGCCTTGAGAAATTGGGAGCGCCTTAGTTTGCTTGCTCTAGGATTAATAATTCTTCCCTAGATTTGCGAGCTTCTCGCTCTTCTCGATTCTTGACGCCAATTCTCCTATGGTCTTTTCACCACTCACTTGATTCTTAAAGTTACTAATCATATCATCAAGTGTTTTCATTGTGGTTTCAAAATCTTGGGAGATTTCTTGAGATAACGGCTCGGTGGAGTTTGAACCGTATAGTCTTTGTGGAGGTTGGAAATTGTCAAACATGTGAAAGTCATGATTGTTACAAGGCTGGGTTCCTATTTGACAATCGAGCTGAAATGGGGACCTCCACAGTACTCACAACATAAAACTGCTGAGTGGAATGGTGAATCATATGGATTTTGGTCATAACCAAAACTCGAGCATCACCGAAAACTGCTTCATAGACAAACGTGTTTCGGATTGACACTCAAATCCTTGGTGAGGACCTCCACAAAATTCACAGCAGATATGTTGATTATATGAAGTTAAGTCGAGAATGTGGTGGGTAAGTGGAAAATTTGAGGGTCGTTAAATGAGTTCGATTAGGATCATAATCAAATGAATTCCTCGAACCACAAAACAAACAACTCCGTTATGAATATCATTACCACATTGTACACACGTGCACCAACGATGGGTGAACCAAAGAGAGGCTCACCACATCCGACACAAGGAATAAACGATTGCATTTGAGAGTTATGAAGAGGAATCGGTTTATTCAAAGAATCAACAAAACCAACATGGTGATCCGAATGACTATCAAGTCTCGAAGAACATTCGGAAAAATCGGGAGGTGGGACAAGTAGTGTGCTCGAGGCTAGCAATTTCCACCACTTCGTTATGGTCTCCTGCTACGGTTCTTGAGAAACGTGAAGATTAGGCAAGTCATTCTTGCTAATCACCGGTGTTTGAGCGGGTTCATCGTAATCAATTCTAATTCTCGACCTTTTTCATCGGCTTGAATTTGTTCGATTAGATTACGGCTCTATCTTCAAAGAAAGTGTCCTCGTAATCCTCGGTGGGTGCTTGGGGTAGCTCCGACGTTTGAACTGGTTTGTCAAGATTAGAATGTATTTCAGGTTGTGGCGGGTGGTCGAAATAACTTTGAAAAGAATTTTGATGGATAATTCGCACAATTGCAAAATTCGCTTGAACTAGGCCCTCCACACCGCACACACATTTGTGACGACGATGATGTTGACGAATGTCGACATAAATTAAACATATAGAGGATTAAGAAGAGAATCAAATGGTTAAGAGGATACGAAGAATAGAATTAAGCGGCAAAAGAGGGTAAGAGAAATAGAATCAACGAATAAGAGGAATGAGAAGAATATTTTGGGGTTTTATAAATAGAAAACATAAAAAGGAAAATAAATTTTGAAAAGGAAAATATTTTTAGGTTTTGGACAAGAAAATATAAATGATACTGGATGGGTGGTATGAACAAAGAGTGAATATTCAAATTACTAATCACTAAACGTAAGATAATCAAGACACCCTCCAAGCAAGCGCTAAAAATTTGATGTGTCAAAACCGCAAGTTTTCTCACGCATGTGACCACTCATGAATGGCCAATGTAAGAAACTTAAAACAGCTTAAGCACAAAAGCAATGAAGATCCGGGAGTATAGTGTTTCCCAGGTCGTTATGTCCCAAATAGCTATGCAATGGATTATCAAACGATAGTGATCGCGAGATTTGAGCAGGAAAGGAGAATTTGGATTATTATAACTACGGAAAAGCCAACAAATAACAACGGCTTAAATGCAAATTAAAGGAAATTAAAAAGATAAAATCTATTAAATAAACGCTATCACTATATTTAAAATGATGAACGTTTAAAACTTAAAACTAAAAACTTACGTTTAAATAAAAATTACGTAAACGCACAAAATAAAAAGTGAAATCTAAGAAATAAAAGTCCTAAAAATATGAAAAATACATTTTTACAATCCTAATGATAAAAGAAAATATTTAGAAAAAGAAAATTATTTTTATGACTAATTATCTAATTATTATTAATTAAAAACTATTTTTAACTATTTAATAATTACCTAAAATACAAGAAAATAGGAAATAAAGTTAGAAAAATAAAATTATGAATTGGAAAAGTCTAAAATATCAAAAGAGAATTTTCAAAACTATTTTTGTAATTTTCTGATTATTTTTCTATTTTTTAGGAATTTTAAACTATTTAAAACTAATTAAATTATTTAAAAATACAAATTTAACTAAGAAAAATCTAGAAAAATACTTTTTTGGCTTTTTATATTTATCTAAACTTAATAAAAATGAAAAATTATTTTTTGAACCTTTTCTTAATTTTTGTATTAATTGCTAATTAAAAGTGCTTAAAAACTAATTAAAATGCGGAAAATAGCAAATCAACTTGGAAAAATCTGAAAATTTCAGGAAAACTCTAAAATAATATAAGGAATCTGAGAAAAAATGAAAAAACAGGAGCTTATGTGTAGAAAAATGGAACTGATGTGGAAGTGCTTATTGAAATAAGCACTTGATTAAGCAAATGGGCACCAAAAGCTACCAAACTGATACACAAGCTACAATAAGCTAAAACAAATCACAATCAACTAAAAACAACAACCCATAACCTCTGATTAGCTGAATTCACAGATTTGATGTTTTGAGATTTAAGCTAAAAAACAGTTTCTGGTGGTCTACTTTAAGCAAGATTATAAGCCACAAAATAAGCTGGAAACTAGAAAGCAATTATTGGAACCTCAAGATAACCTGGCTAAGAAGATGTAAACCAAAAATCAGACCGAGAGGTGCTCATATGAGCTCTGTGCAAAAGCTACAAAAGTTACTTTGAACCACTGCAAGAGCACTTAATGCCTGCCATGAGTTTAAGCCATTGATCACAAGCCCTTTTGAGCTTATAGAAAAATTGCAAAATAAACTAAAATGGACATGAGAAAATAGACCAGGGGAATATTTTAAAACAACAAGAATCACTGAAATTGGCCAAGAAATGAGCTCAAGAAAATTCTCTCTAGATGGGCTCAAATCTGCTTTTGTGCATTTTGACTTTTTGAGCAAACATGAAATGTTGACTATTTCCAACTTTGATTCAAATTTTTGAACTGAAAATGATGTATTGTGATAGAATTAGCACAATGCAAGCAAGCTTAATGACTTTTGAACACAAAATGAGATTTTGCAACTCCAAAATTCACAACAGTGGAACAGTTGAGAATGATTATATCAAATGTTGACTTTTAGTGCTTGCAGACCCAATTTATTGACTGAAGTATGCTCAAATGAGCTTAAGAAACATGAACTAACAATAAGCTACCACTGACTAAGCCTTAAGGGCAGTTTAAGCTTATGAACCAAACAGTCCTTTATTGGACTGATTAGCACACAAAACAGATTTAAACAATGAACCAACTTGTAATTATGATCAAACTAGCTTAATATAACTTAATTACTACTATTTGAACAGAATTTAACAGATTATAACTACAAATGCAGATAGTGCAAGAACTTGAGAAAATTACTTACTAAAGTCCAAAGCCACAATGGCTAGCCATTACTGAAACCAGATCCACTAACCTATATAAACCAATCCAACTAACTATAATTCACCCAAATCCATGCGCATCACCCATTGACCAAATCAATGCCATTTATGCCCGTTTTACTTTTGTTGACCAAGTTTCAAAATGAATGGAAACTTGAATGTGAGCTTACAAAGCTATCATAAGCTCATTTAAAACTTATTGAACCTGAGAAATGAGCATTAGGAAGCTTTTGATTGAGATTTTGACTTTGAAGATTTCAACAGTTATGCAAAAATTTGAAAATAGATAAAAACTTGGAACCACTAATTAAAACTTGATAATACTGCAAATATAACTTGAGTTTAACATTTGAGAACACAAAATTACAGTTTTGAATTTAAACTAATACATTAATGAGAAAAACGACATAAGAAAATTTTAAGCTAATAATCTACTACTCCTTTGCTTCTCTTTTGCTCCCTTTATAATCCAAAGTCTTTTTCTCTCACTTCTGAACAGTTCCCATCAATCCATAGCCATTGGATGGCTCAAAATGATCATAACCGTTTAAATGGGATTTTGGCGCCAAATTGGGTATTTGATAGATTAGGTTGAGTGAGGAGGGGGGGAGGTGCAATTAATGCTTCTTGGAGGGTAGGAGAGAGGGAACAATGAAAGAGATAAGGGATGGGGTGGTAGTATGTTAGCGAGCCATTGCGAAGCAGTTGAAGATGATGTGCTTTTGGCGCCAAGTGGGTTTGACGGACCTTTGACCCAAGGGTTAATAATAGAAAGGTTCAAAATGCAATATGACGGGGAGGTCATGAAAGCAAATGGCGAGCCAAAAGGGTTTAAGGTTTAATAATTAAGGACTTGTTATGTAATTTCTAAAAATCAAGGGCGAGGCGCCAATTCGAAAAGTTATTCCAAGGGACCACAAGTGACAATCTTCAAAGTATAAGGACCAAAATTGCCATTTTGCAATTTTCAGGGCCATTTCGCCAAATTTCAAAGTTGAAGGACTAAACTTGTAATTTTCTCAAACTTTTATATTTTCACCAAAGGACTAAATTTGACAACTTATGATTTTAAAAGGACCTTTGGTGATTTTTTCTTTTGAAATTATGTGCCGGACTGCTTTTTGACAACTTTTGAAACTTGGGGACTAAAAGCGCAATTTTCGCAAATTTGATATGTTTTCATCGATTTTGATATTTTGCATTTAAAACACATAAAACAACGATTTGTGATATTTTCATCATTTTGATGCATTTTGAGTGTTTTCGGATGATTTTGCGGTTTATATTGTACAAAATGATGAGTATTTAGACACTCATCAATTAACAAGACTTCGACTAAGAGAATTGGATGTGACGGGCGGTATTCACACCTCTCAAGGAGGCGGATCAAGAAGTTAGTCACCGTTTGCACCTCTCGACCAAAGAAAAGTTAATCTTAAAGGAAAAACGTAAACTTACGGTCTTTGTAAAGATAAATGCGAAAGCGAGTCACAACACTCTTGGTTAAGAGATATTGATTAAAGAATGTGCCAAATGAATAGCCTCCGATCCAAGAGGGTCTCAACACAAACAACCTTAATCACCAATAACCCATCTAACTGCATAACGATTACACCAACCACCACCGTGATCACCACAACCCTCCTCATCACCACCATAATCTCCACCGCTTTCGCCGTATTATTATTCTCATCCACCATAACGTGCCACCACACAGCCACCATCATTCACCACGCGCCACCACTAACCAAGCTAAAACACCCCACCATCATCCTCATTTCCTCAGATGCTTACCGGTTTTAAGTTTAAGTTTCTTCCTGTATATTACAATTAAAATTGTCACATAAGGAGCTTAAAATCAAGTCAACAAATATTCTAATAACCAAAACTTAACTATAAACCTTAAAACAAACAAAATTTTGCCTGAGAAAATCATACTCATTCTTAATACATAATTGGACTTTCAAAATATTAATTGTAAATGGTTTTGAACATTATAAGATTCGTTAAAAACAACAATCCAAAGTGATAAAGAAATTCATGTTCTTTGTTTCAAGACACCATCATCATCCTAAACACTATCCATAAAAAACTTCAAACTCTTAGAAATTTATACCGATAAGTAAAACATATGCTTATTTGTTCAATTTAATCGAAACAAAAATAAACCCATATCATTCTTAAATCAATAAACATCATAAAGCAAGTAACACTCAATAAATTCAAACATTTAAATATGCACCCTTTAATTTGATCATAATGAAATCGAATACCTGAAATATTGGAATCAATCGACAGATAATCAGATCCTTTATCATAACCCTAAAAAAAAATATTGATTACTATTAATCTTGATCAATTTTGCCTTAGATTAAAAACCCTAAATATGTTATTTAGGCGTTATTCCGTATTTTTACCAAGTGTGAGAGATGTGTGAGAGAAAAAGTCAAACGGGTTATACTTTACCCTTTTAATTATATATTAAAAAAAATAATAATAATAATAATGTAAATACTTAAACATAATCTATGATTATAACATAAACATAACTGATCATAGATCAGTTCCTTCCATTAAAAAAAAGTTAAACAAGTTACATAATCATCATTGACATAAAACCTACATTAACCCAACCAACTACATACATCAAAAGACAACAGAAACTACCCAACATGACCTAATCTTCATCATCAGAACTTTCAGCTTCATCCAGCTTCTCCAAAAGCTCCTCCTTCTCCAACAAGCTTTGACGACACAAAACAAGCGGTTGAGCCAGCAGATCAAGTTTCTGCGATCCTTGGGTTGTATTTCAAGGATAGCATCATGACCAATTCTTTGCCACGACATTGAAGCGAGAAAAAGTGCTAGCCGTCTCATTGATTGTGCCGCTCTGTTTGTCAATCAACGCCGCCAATCGACCGCTCTCCTCCCAATACGAGCAATTAAACCTTCCTCCTACCTTTAGCGTGAGTTATCGATGCTTGAAAGCATCAACAAGTTTTCCGGTTTGGTGAGAGATTTCAATTCATCGAGATTTGGTGTGGTGACATTTTGATTTTAGGGTTCTTGTGGATAGAGTTGTGTGTTAAAATTAGGGTTAGATGTAATTGATCTTCGATTATATATACACAAAATTGTGTAGTCGTTATAATTAAGGTGGGTATACAAGAATTTGCAAATAAAACAACACAAACACAATAATTAAGGTTCAGTAAATAAGAAGTTGCAAAAAAAACAACACAAAGACATCAAGAGGCATTGGATCATTTAATTTGGGTGTTCTTGGAGACTTTGAAGTTTCCATGCATAAATGAGAAATGCGATGATTTAGGAAGATGACCAACATTGCAATATAACACCTCGATTATACATTTGATATAAAACAAACCTCGCTTACACAATGCATTACAATTAACGTCCTAACCTTAAAATACATGCTTATAATTTATAAATCTTCATTAATTAAAAATTTCGTAATCAAAAAAACAAGCAAAAACACTAAAAATTTTAATACCATCAAAGATATCTAAATAAAATTTACTAATTAAACTCATTCATTTTTTTAGCATTTGACTCTTCCTCACGAACACCGTCTTTAGCTTCCCAAAACAAATTAACTAATTTTTCAAGCAAAGACACGATGCCTCTCTGCGTCTTTCTCAAAGCATCAATCGAATCTAAAGCTACGCCACGATGACCTAACGCTTCCATGTTCAAAATCATCGTGTTGTTTTTAGCCATTACACGCCTCAAATGATGACAACAATCAAAAAGCAACTTTGATAATGCATCATCTTCACATACCATTGCACAAACCACAAACGCATACAATCATGCAATTTTGATGATCCTGAAATATTCATCAAATTCTCTAACAACTCAAAATTTGTCATTGAAGAGTACAAATAGTTATATAATTCCTAATAACAAAAGACACAAATAAATAAGAAACAAAACACTTATGTAACTTACTCAAATTAAAATACTACATATGAAAAGACTATGTTAATAAAAACTTTTAATGGAAATAAAGTAATGTAATTACAAAAGTAATTATAACATTATTAGGCATCTAAGTATAGATTCCACAAAAATAATATAAACTAAAATAATGATAACATTTATTAGCCATCTAAATAATAAATAGAATGCAAATTCTCTAACATGTATCTAAATACCATCATATACAACATTATTGGTAAAAACATGACCCCTCAACCACTGTAGCCAAGGCGTCGCATTGTTGAATGGCTCGCCTATTTTAATATTTAGTTGTATAAAATGACAATTTATTGTTGATCTAATGACTAAAATATCTCCTTTGTCATTATAAAAATATCTTTTATTGTACTCATGTACTGTAAAGTAATGGCTACTTTCTAAAAGAAAGTTTTACATCCGATTCTTTAGCACACTCCAACTTATGTTTTGTTTTAACCGGTTGTATTGTGTACAGGGCCGTCTCGTAGATTTCGGAGGCCCTGTGCCACTATTACAAAAAACTCCTTATTAACAAAGTGTAATTTATATAAATTTTTGTATCTTATAATTACGTCTGCCTCCTATTTATGAAATAACTAAGTAGTAAGTTAAAAAAAAAAAAAAAAGATTATTATACCGCAAGATGCGTTATAACTTATAAGTAAAAAAAATATAGTATAAAACATTTTTCAAACTCTTAAAAACAACCCTTGAAACATGTATTTAAAAAAAAATATATGTATATATATATATAGAATCTAGATCAAATAAGATCAAACTTAAAGTTGTTAAAATGAGATCAAACTAAAATTTGACAAGCGATACTCTCCTTACAACAAAATAAATTTTTATCAACTACAACTAAAATTGTTAAAGTTTCGATAGATTTCTTTTAAAATTCTGAAACCTAGATGATACACTTTGATTAAGTATAATGTGTATCACGTTTTTGCATGTGTCGTGTTTTGGAATGTTTATTAGTGTAATGTGTATCGGTGTATCACTAATCCAAACTCATGTATCATTTGGTTATTAGTTGCTAAAATGTTAATTTGTATTAAAATATTATTTTTATGTGTATTATTGCTAAAATTGTTATTTATAAATGTTTTAGTGGTTTTTAAACTTGATCTTATTTTTATAACTTTAAGTTTGATCTCGTTAACCCTCCCTATATATATATATATATATATATATATATATATATATATATATATATATATATATATATATATATATATATATATATATATATATATATATATTCTAATTCTAACTGTTATTAGATGACATATCTTTGAATAAATTTTTTCAAAGTTAAAACTATCAACTTTAAACCCTTTTGCATCTATTAAAAATGTATAATTAATAATAGGGACCAAACTGTAAGATATATAAACATTGGGGGTAAAAGTTATACATGCCATAAATTTATCATCTTCTTCCTCTTCAATCTGTATCAAACGCAAACCCCTGTTTCAACTTTTTTTTTATCACATGAAACTGATCAAATTTACGTTATATTGGGTCGGAATCAAACTATCTAGATCACTCTATCATCAAATTAACACTAAAACTCAATTAAAACAGCATCAACGGCTAAAAATTTTGGGGCCCCTTAGAAAATGGAGGCCTCAATGTCGAAAGACCGCACATGCTCAGATCCGGCCCTGCTGTGTATATATTTTACTTCAACTATTTATACATTAAAGTGCAAATCAAAATTAATGTGTGCAAATCATCTCCCATTTATCAATGATTTCTTTTTAACTTTTTAGTTTTAGTATGGAGTTATTCTAATTCACCATCAAACAGGTGTAAAAGTCACCACTAAATCAAACAAATAAAAATATCTCACTATATGTTAACATACCCCACAATATATCCCCCCCCCCCACCCCTCCTCCCCCAACACACAAAAACAGTACAAAAAAATGCAAATCGTCTGATGGTGCAGACTATGAAACCAGTACCAAAATGGGGGACTACACGCGGTTAAAGGAGGGGCTAATGGGTTTTACCAATGTTCTAAAAGGCGTAAGGCGTGGCTTGGCGGCATAGCCACACCTCAAGCCTTACGAGCCTTTGCGAGGCCTTTGCGTTTCTTAAGGCATGCATAATGCGGCAATGAAAATTTTATAGATTTATGTATTTATAATTTTTATCATTTCTTAAGAGCAATTTCAAAATACTAAAGCCCAAATCCCAAATAGTCAGGCCAAAATACGAGGCCCAAGTAGGAATTAAGTTTTGAAATTACGAGGCCCAAGAAGGAAATAACCTAAATACTAGAAATTCAAGCCCAAATCCGTAAATCCACTAAATGCTTCTAAAAATGGCGTCACGCCTTACCAAAAAGGGCGCGTTTTCACGCCTTATCCCACGTCTTTTCACACGACGCCTTGACCTCGCGCCTTGGTCCATTTCTTGGCGTCGAGGCCATGCCTCGCGCCTTAGCGACGCCTTGACGGCGCCTAGGCGCGCCTTTTAGAACACTGGGTTTTACGCATGGTTGGTGGCAGAGGCGGAGCCAGGATTATAAGTTATGGGGGCTGAACTTCACGTAAAAATCATAACGATGTATATCACACCAAAAATGAATATGTTGGTTTTTTTTAACGAATCATTCAACCTAACACTATTTATAATTAGGAACTAAAGTAAATTGAAATAGAATTTTATGACAATCAAATTTATTTGGTGCTATATCATATCGGTAATGTTATTAGTTTATAAATTTTTATTTAAGTATCGATATTAATAAGAAGGGATAATTGTCATGCTACTAAGAAAATAACTTATGGGTGGAATAAATACTTAACAAAGTAGTCTGATTAGGCTGTCTCAGCACCCACTAGTCACCCTACTAGCTCCATCCCTAGTTGATGGTGATGCATCGATCATCCACCATTACATCCAACCTTAACGTAACCCTAGTTCTACAACTTATTGTTTGTGATAAATTTAGTTGTAGGTAAGAACTTATTCAATGAAAAGTTTGTGAATTCAAGTCTCAATTAAGACAAATGATCGTATGTGAAACGTGTTCTGATTTTGGTTAAAGATTGATTATATATTTGGATTCTCGGTAAGGATTAGTAAATCATTGTGAGAAAATATAAATATCTCGTAGGCGGGTCCGTGCACTTTCCGGAAATGATGAAAATCTAGTCCAGTGCCGCGATTTGTTAGATGTTTTGAAAAGTGCCAATAATACATGTGTGAAAATTATGATAAACTCTCTCTATTCATTGAGAATGATTTACGATTTTAAGCTCGTTTACGGATGGATGACTCTATCATCAAACGAGTGGAGAAAAATGACACGGTTGTCACCTCATTGGCCCAAGACCTGCGAATATGATCATGCTTGCACCTCGTCTGTGTATTTGCCATATCCTTGACGTCGGGCCACTCAAAAAGGCACTAATGGTGTGTTACATGCTCATGTCCTTACGTGCTATGGAGATTCCCCAACCTGCGGATGACATGAGGAAATCTCTCTCAGGCTACGGATAACCTAGGATTAATGTAGTTTACCTTGGATACGTATTGATGTTATCCAAGTTTTGTTTATAATGGACTCGATGTGTATATATAACCTAGTATAACTGGGCTCGTCGATACATACATCATCACTTGGTCTAACTTTATATGGTTACATGAATACCAATGGTAGCCGCATATATGGCCATGGCAATGAGTTAATACTTAATGATAGGAATTTTGTTTTTGTCATTTCCTTTTGAGTGCTCAGGCTTTGTCTTGAAATGGTTTTACATATGAATTTACCACTTATATACTTTTTTCCCTACTTAATTTGCACTAGATTATTATGTATATTGTATAGGTTGTGAAATAATATGTTGTAAGGGAATAAATTTTACATTATTTTAACAACTATTTATAGAAAAGGGTTTTAAAGACCGTACCAACCTTGGCCCAACTCAAGCCCAACAAGCCTTGACCAGATAAAAAATAACTTGATGCATAAGGTATATGTATACGGGTCAATTGCATATATACCAACTAAAACTTGCATATTTGGATATACACCCAAAACATGTTTAAATTGCACTGTACATCATGAATTAAAAACTTATATTATAAAAAAATATACAAATTTTTTAGTTTTAGTGGGTATATATGTAATTTCCCCTACGTATTTAAACACCATTGTAATAATTTGTTAATATTAGGAGTTAGGAATATCTCTTTGTTAAAGCATCGTTGGTTGAGTCCAATATCGGATCATATGATGCTAGAGTTGAGATCCATGTAGAACTCATATTTGTCATAGAATCAATGGACCAATCATAGCCATCTATTTTTTATTTAAATCATATTCCATCTTTTTTTAAAACAACATATCTTGCAAACGGTAAATTTTCAAGGTCAAAAATACACATATCATATTAGAATTAAATTATCTTTCTATAGATATGCATTGTTATATACTTTTGACAAACATTTTTTCAAAATTCGTCCAGAAAAATCATATATGATTTTTACGAATCATATATGATTTTAAAAATCATGTATGATTCGATTTTCTGAATCATATATGATTTTTACAATCATATATGATTCTCAAAACCATATGTGATTCGTAAAAATCGAATCATATATGATTTTCACAAATCGTATATGATTTTGTTGGTCAAATTTTGAAAAAGAAGTTGTTAAAATATATAGTAGTGCATATCTATAGAAAGATAATTTAATTCTCGCCATTTATCAGATAATTTTTATCGCGAACGATTAACGGTTTGCGAGATATTTAATTTTTAAAAAGGGTGAAAGTTATCGTAATAAAAAATGAATGGTTATTATTGGTTGATTGGATACATGGTAAATTTTGGTTATATTGAGCTTTTGCTTATGATGCTATTGACAGGATATCCATAGAAACGTATTCGACATTAGCAAAACAGCATGGATAACGATGGTGGCAAGAATGGGCACCCTAATAAATATATTATCATTCGGAACACAATCGAGCGATAAAATTATTCCTATCCAGTAAGCATCAATCATATCATTCCAAATATTCATTTCCACATCAATCATATAAAGACTAACTATAAACTTACGCCAACAACCATCGACCCTAAATATTCCGGCTTCTTTATAATCATACAAAGACTTTAGAAAGTAAAAACCGAACACTCTAAGGCAAAACCCAACATCCAAACCCACCAAACGCTGCATCACTATGGGCATTCACTGGTACAAAACATAAAAACATGTTACAAAACGACCACGACCTGGTTGAATACTTTTGACCCGGCCGAAAAGCATTTGATCAAGGTAATGGAGACTTTAGACAAATCAATAGCTTAGAAACTCATCTATATCTATACTAGTTATAATGGAGATAACCTATCTCTCCTATTTATGAGTTTAAGATTTACTTAAATTAAATTTAAGAAATACTAATTATAAAACATAATGTCTGTTATGTAAAAGCGATTGATTTTAAGAATATTATTTCTTACATATATACATTAAGACACCCCATCACAAATATATACAACTACCTAACCACAATGTATAAATACAAATAAAAACTAAAAACACATTATTCAATACATATAATTAATACACAATTTAATTCACTCATTCACCAAAATATACAACTCTTTAACCACAATTTACAATCTAATTAAGCTTCCAAAACATAAATCTGAAATCAAATTTCAAAATAAAATAACGTTTGTTCACGAAAAATTTATTCACACAGACTGCATGCCGCGTCAGCGTGCAGACTTAAATCGCTTATTATGAGTGATTTATTTCGTGCAAGTTTGAAATTATTTTCCGAAATAGTGATGCTTTTTGTTGTTTTCATCTATCTCTTTCTCATCCCCATTTTCCAGCGAAATTTTTGTGAGGATATTGTTTCCTTGTAACGATGGCTAAATTATTAGAGTATTAGTCTAGATAACAAGAGTTGACATAACTAAGAAAATCAACATGACCAAAACAATTAAATCTTTTTGACATGTGAATATATTTTATTCATTTTCTTTGTATTCACGTATATACATTTATACCTTTTGATATAGCCATTTATCACGATTTCATTCTAAGGTGTATAAGAGCATTTACATTGATAACTCAAGTTATAAAATAACACCACCACGCGTCGGTATGGCATCGAACTTTAACATTTCACTTTAACATTCCAAAAAACACTCACATCAATAACATCCCAAGTTAAACTTTAACATTTCATATTTTCAATTTCAACCCCTAAACTAAAACAAACACTTCATTTATTAAACTAAACATATCATTAAATTTGAAAACATATTACAATACGAAATAAAATAAAATAAAAATTACAACGAAATAAAAAAACACACTTCAAATTAAACGTTATAACAAATTAAAGGAAATGACGAGAATACAATCTAGTGACGAGGTTGCAAGTTATATTTTTTTTTATTCGTTCTTTTTCGTCATTGATCCAAACCACGACATCTGGATCTTTGCCTTGATGATCCGTCATCAAAACTTCAACCTCCAACCTTGTTATTGTTTCATCTTTTTCTTGTTGGGCTGATACGTCATTGCGGTTTCACGTTTGATCGATACTGTTTGCCATAGTTTTCGGTGAAATAAGTTGACGAGCTCGTTCCTCCAATTGCTTGCTCCCCAAGACTTGTCGTGCTCTCGGATCTTGCTTTCTTGGTAGCACGTTTCTTTCCCATGGGCGTGGTTGTTCATTATGACCAAACAAAGCCTCGTTTGTTTGGCTTGGGACATCATAGGTTAAATCAACCGGTTCGGCGTGTCCCATTTCTTAGAATGACGCAAAACCTCCCAAGCATCATCCGAGCAAACGGTCTTGCTTTGGTTTCCTCACGATACCATTGCTTTGCCCGTTTCATCACATCCATCTCACTTTCCCCGCTTCGTTGTTCCCGTTCGCGACGTTTGCAATAAGAGTTGAACTTTGTGCATATGCCGTTCAACGTTTTCCACTTGCTTGACATCATATCCTTGTTCTTGTAGTTGAAATTTGAGTCTATTGAACTCATTTGTGACCCGATACCAAAGCGTATCTTTGGGTTGGCATCACCAACTTTCGGATCCTCAAAACATGCTATATAACACCTTGCAAGTAATTCTTCCTCTGGAGTCCAACGCCCGATGGCGAAAACTTCCTCTTCATCATCATCAATTGGTTCGGGCTCGGGTCTTTAGATTTTTGATTTTCGTTTAACACGACCTTTGGATTTTTGGAGACGTGGTGTCTCAAAGAACATCATGTGTTTCGCTTTTGATTGTTGTGAGTGTTGTGTGAATTGTAGATTTTGAAAGTTGGAGTTTAAGGTGCTTTGTTGGTTTTGTTGTTGTCAAAGAGATATGTTTGATGTTGTTGCCACATTTCTTGGCTCGAGAAGCCTAGTTGGTTGGGAAGAGACATGTTGGGGTTTGAAGATGAACTCGTGTTCGGGTTAGATGATGAACCCGGGTTTGAGGTATTCCACCCACCACCGAGAAGATTGAAGAATGTATCATCGTTGCCTCCCGACATTTTTTTTTCAGTTAATAAAACATTGAAGATTGAGAGGATTGAGTAGTGGAAGTGTGAAAAAAATGGTGTTTTAGTTGGGTATTTATAGTGGTAAAAAAAGGTTTTTGAATATATATATATATTTTAGTAAAACTAGCCGTTTAGGGGGTCAAAGTGTAAAATTTTTGAATTTTTTTTAAAATAAAACGGTAACTAAGCCGTTGAGGGGGGCAAAGTGTAACCTTTTTTTTAATTTTCTTTTTTAATTTTTGTTTAGCCCTCTAACGGGCGTTGCTTGGTTAACGCAACCCTCCCTTTGCCTCATTAACGCCGGAGGTCCAATGGTGGTAACGGCCATAACGGCGTTAAACGAGCCATAACGCGCGTTATGGCGTTACGGATGGAAGTGCTCTAACTAGTCATATGTAATAGGCATCTTAATCATTTTCATTAAACTGTTACACTTGGATGTACAAAAGGTATTGTTAGAGATACCCCTAATGGTTATTGGCACCCCAAACCATTTTTACTCCATTTTTACTCACTTTGTCCACTCAATGAATAGGAAAATACAGTTTTTTTTACCATTTTATGTTTTGTATTTTCTGTCTGTCAATATTTTTAACTTATCAAACTTTATATTTTATGTTTCACACGTTCACTTTTGTTGTTTTATAATAAAAAAAAATTATGAAAATAAAAATAAAAAGGTTTTTTTGAAAAAAAAAAACAGAAAAAGAGGGTGCCAATATCGATTTAAGAGATGTATAACCAACCCTTGTCGAAAATACGGAAAAAGTGAACACGTTTATAAGTTCTTTTATTCGTATCAACAGTAATACTATATAGAGTAAATTACACTGTTCGTTCTTGTTGTTTGCGTTGACCGCAACCGTTAGTTCTTTGAACAAAAAAATTGCACCATTCTATCTTAAGTGGCAAACGTTATTCGCCGTTTGTCCCTCCCTCTAACGGAGCCCACTAACGCTCGTTAACTTGTTTTCCCATGAGAGTATACTCGTCATTTCGCAACCATAAGGACGAACGGTGTAATTTACTCTTTTTTGTCAATTTTTATACGTTTTCATCTATTTTTTTACGCCTTCGTCCGTTTTCTTACGTTTTCATACATTTTCATCCGTTTTTGTACGCTTTCGTCCGTTTTCTTACGTTTTCATCCGTTTTTATACGTTTTCATCCGTTTTTATATGCTTTCCTTACGTTTTTATCTCTTTTAATACGTTTTCATACGTTTTATACGTTTTCATCCGTCTTTTTACGCTTTCGTCTGTTTTTTTACGTGATCTTTGCAAGATCGTGATCTTGAGATCAGATCGGGATTTTAAGATCTTACTATAGTGTCATTTTCTTAATAGACATTGTAAAATTATGCACATATACATTTTATTATTTATCATGTATAATGAAAGGGAAGTGATTTGCACACTCCTAAATGTCATTAGGACACTATAATGTACAAGCAGTTGAAGCATAATGTTAATACTGTATAATTATTTAATGCACAAATAGAGTGTCCCAATCAATTTTGAAAGTGTGCAATTCAATTCCCATAATGAAAATGTATGTCAAAATTATGATCATGAAGTGTTTAATACAATTAACCTATTGCTTTTCATATTCTACAAAACTTAATACATAAATTTGTACTTTTTAGCTTGTGGTTTAAGAAATGTAAGATCGGATTAATCGAGATCTTAAGATCATATAGTTAAAATCGGGATCCTATTAAATCCTATCTCTCAAAGATCCACGTAGAATCTGGATCGTTTTCTATTTATAGTATCGTAAAATAGTAAGATATTAGGATTAGGATCGAGATCTTAAAAAACATGTTATAATTGATGGACTTTGTGCATGCGCGTGGTAACAATCAAATAATCTGGATATATTTCATGAATTGTATAGAGATTATTTTTAGCTTGAAGTATTGCGACTTTACATTCTTCATGTATCATGATGTCACACCTCGCCGAGGGCGAAAACCAGAGGTGTGACGCAATCAATATACATCACAAAAGAGATATTAAACATTATTATAATTAAAATTTAAGGAAATAGTACTTTATTCCAATATTGTTTTAGTCGATCTCGGCAATTTAAACATAAAGTTTTATTACATAACGACAAAAGATGACATATGAAGACTCCTTTATGCAAATATCTTCATGAAATATGCTTACTAACGATCACCTGAAATGCATTAGAAAACGAGTCAACTATAAAAATAGTTGGAGAGTACACAGGTTTTATATAATACGAAAATATTTTTAGAGAAAGTTCATATGACAAATATCCTATCAACTTAGCTTATTCTTGATAAGGTTTTAAAGGTACCATTTGAGGGTCGTTTAAGTCCTTATTTGATCACTTTGTATCCGTTATTACTTAATATCGTTCCTTTTCACTTTTTAGGTCTCTTGAAGGCAAAATCTTGAAATGGCACTTATTTGGACGAAAAGGCGAATATACGAAGAAAATGGCCAAATTCGAATCGAGACACTCAAAGTCACTGAAAGCGGCGCGGCGGCGTCGGTGTTAATGCGGCGCGTCGGAGGATTTTAATGACGATACGAAGCCAAAACCCTATTTTCAAGTGACGACGTGGGCTTTAAAATAGTAGGCCGTTGCTACTCGGGCGGCCTAGATGCAATCCAGACGGCGTCGAAGTCGAAGAGACGTCACGAGACATAAGGTGACGCCGCAAGGTTAACGTGGCAAGACGAAACCCTAATGATGGCGACACGACGGCGTCACAAAACATAAGGTGGCGCGTCGCATATGTAATATTATATATAGAATCAATTTTTCGGTTTAAGAGAGTCTTTTGTGGGTAAAACCTAAAACCGAACCAAGGGTGTCTTGTACAGATATTTTAGGGTTCCAAACCCTATCTTACATCAAGATAAGTATTTACTTCATCAATTCAATTATGTCTTTGATTATTTGTGTGTATGCTTGCATGTTCTCCATGTCCGGCTAATTTATTTGTGTGTTTGCTTAGGAATATGAAACTTAATTATTAAATATTGATTGGTTGTTTCTTATCTTAGTTGATTAATGATCTAGTAATGTGATAGGTCATTCGTTGTGTGTAATGCTTGATTCATCTTTGTGAACCTTAGAATATAATTACCGAGTGGTTGTAAGCTAAACCATCCAAAGAGTGCCTTAGAGTAAGAGTTTATTATCCCTAGTGGGTTTTGTAGACGAGACCCTTTGGTAAGTTCAAAGAGTTAGGGAGAAAGCATACCCTACAACCTTAGACACACAACATAACTAAGAATAAGGACGTGACAACTCAACCATCAATAGGAGATAATTAAGGAGTAGTAAAACCTAAGTAAACACATCTTTAAACTATCATACGAGCACACATTAATTAGACATAGACTACCACCACCTTAGTTTAGATAATTAGATAATAGTAGAGTAATCGGTGAAATACCAACCCCCCAAATCCAATACCGAGATTCGTACTTTTCAATTTCCTAAAAACATAAAAAGATAAAATAATCTTCCTCAACCTTAACCTTAGCGTAGTAACTTCTCACTAGCATTCCTATTCCCTAGAGAGCGATATCAATACCCGTGGCTTACCCTAATACTACACTACAACGATTAGGTTCACCGCCTGGGGTGTTGAAAAACTTACTCGACGAAAGGAAGTTCCTTTGACCCCGAGCGCTACTGTAAGCGTATCAAGTTTTAGGCGCCATTTCTTGAATAGAATAGCTAGTTAGTAGTCCACCTCGTTTAGGTTTCTTTGCTTGATTCCTATCAAGTAAATTTTTCTCATTTTAGCTTCCTCTTGGTCTATCCTCTTCTTCGTGACCTTTGTTCGTAACACCCATCACTTTTCATTATGGAAGATGATAACCAACCACCACTCATCAACCCACCACCAAATGACCCGCCAAGAGCCCGTACTCTTGGTGAATACTCAGACCAAGCCACCTAGGCTATAGGAACACCATTGGGCTTCCCGACCAAGCCCAAACTACGGCCCTGCGATCCGGCACCATCCGGTTGGTGCAAATGGATGTGCATTCCATGGACTTCGTTAGAAGACCCAAATCGACATCGAGGATTTCCTCAAAATTGTCGATACCATCGACCTTGATGCTACTACTCGGGAGACCACGCACTGCGTCTCTTCCAATTCTCTCTACGGGACCAAGCTAGTAATTGGCTTGGCGACTTCCATGGCTCCATCTCAAGTTGGGATGATCTTACCTCTCGCTTCCTTGCTCAATTTTCCCACCGGGAGAACCACTAAGCTTAGGAATGACATCTTGATGTTCCAACAACGTCAAGGTGAATCTCTCTGAAGCATGGACCCGATTCAAGGACTTACTTCATAAAGTCCTCATCACGACATTGATCTTTGGCTCCTAGTCCAAATTTTCTATGATCATGTCAGTCTCTCTCTCCAACAAACCATTGATTATGCCTCCGGTGGAAGGCTAAGTAACCTCGATGCTGAGGCCTGCTGGGAGGTTATTGAGGACCTAGCTCAATATGAAGAGGAAGGTTAGGAAACTCCAGTTGTTCAAGAGAACGGGTCAACTTCCCGAGCACAAGCAATTATGAGTATGGAGGCCCAAGTGAAGGCTTTAATGGGAGTAACCACGCGTGCTGATGAACATGTGAATGCGGTCAAGGAATTTTTGATCCCAAGAAAATCCCGGCAGGATGAATTCGAGGACATTATGTTGACATTTGTCTACAAGCAAGAAGAGGAAATAAAACGCCTCGAAGCTCAAATGCGAACAACTCATGACACTTTTTTGGGCCTAGCTAACAACTTAATGTTGAGCATCCGTGGTGAAATCGCAAAAAACAATATACCTAAAAAGCTAGAAAAGGTGTATGCGATACCAGGACATACCGGGGTGACTCCCGAACCTTCTCCCTTAGTAAACCTCATCAAGGAATCATATTCTTGCTTGAACCCCTGTCTCAACGTTTCCCACTTGCTCCTAGAAACACATTCATTGGAATGGTGCACGTATCACTTCCGATTTTCCCAATGCGAGGAAAAGTTCTTTCGGTTTAAACACGGAAAAAGAACCTCATCCTCAAGACTTGAACTTCGAGATCACGATTGAAAGACAATTTGACATATGCATTGCTTACCATAGTGGAGATTCTTGGTGGAATAACCAAATTGATTTTAAAATAAAAACCAAGTTTCTTGTCAAAAATAGTAACCGGATCTTTGATCCGGCGGATTGACAAAGCTGTTTTCTTTACGAGAATTTGGGCGTGGCGTCACACTTTAACGAGTGGCCTTGTCGCTAAGCCGGATCAGACGATAAATCTGACACCCATCTCTTTCATTCTTTACCCTACAATCTTTATCCGCCCCACACCACACAAAAGCGTATTTCCCACATCGATCCACCATTTTCCACGACAATCTCCACGGGTAAGTAATCTACATTGATCTTTGTCTATTCAATTGTTCTAATTTATGTTCAATTTCGTTTCCCTCTTTTCTCAATCCGAAAACCCCAACTAATTTGATCTATTTAGCCTTTGAAATCTTGTTAAGGCTTAAGATTAGGCGGTAGTAGTGTTACCATATGGGGTTAACTGCGAGAAGCCTTGACGACTTAGGAATCAAAACCACTAGCCATTATGCCATTGTTCTTGCAACAAGGGTGTTTGGGTCAAGGGTTATGGTTAGAAACTTGGACTTTTCCCTCGCAAATGTCGGATTCAAAATTGGTCGGTGGCGTCGGTGTATTCTGTGACAAATCGATGCACACTTGTGTAGTCCTTTGCATCGCAAATGATACTCATTGCTCTCCACTTATTTGATTTCTTGTTTGGGATGAGCGAAGAAGGTAAAAGGACTGGGGACAATCTTCTAATACCCGAAAACATTGCGGACACGATCATTGGGTGGGGTATTTATTGAGGAAGGATGTCAAGCCGGTTACAACGATTTACTCCATCGGACTATTGATTCGAGTTTGTGTTGGGTGGGCATTTCGGAGGAGAATGATTTGGCTAGGGAATTTTCGAATAGTTTTAGAAGGGATAAGTTCCTTTGATCCCCAATGGGAAAGATTGTTTAGGATTAGAGAGCCCGTGTATGGCGAGTTGGTACGTGAGTTTCACGCATCATATTTGCCAAATCAAATATCAATGCATGTCAGGATAATATTGATTTCAAGGATCCAATTTAGGTTAGGAGGGACTGGAGGCAAATGTCGGCGCTTGAGTTTGGATGGAGGTTGGGATTGTATACATCCGAGGATCTTGAGAGTGATGTTTTAGGACTCGATTTACAATGGAATTACCCATAAGGGCGAGATGTTGGGTATTCGGTTCGGAACACGATTGTCGATGGGAGTACATTCTTGGGGTACCTCGCTTCTAAATCCGGGATCCACGGTTAGGCTCATACATCATTGCCTCACCTTCTCTATCACAGGAAGACATGCCACAAGCCATCGTGTCACCTTCTGGACCTATTCTATCTCTCGCATATTGGCCGAGGAGTGCCTTTGCAACATCCGTTGGTTGGCGATTACTTGATAACGCAAGTGGGATTAGGTTGGAGGATAGGGTGTATGGGGGCATGCTTATCACCAGTTAGCTCGATCTTTAGGTGTATTGGCGGGGAGGTACCGTACACACCGAGCGATGGCGGCACCCGAGTCGTCGAGGCTAAATCTCTTAAAGCCATGAATGTCACGATGGATTATGGTAGAGGTTATACTTGGTTCCAATCTCGGCCGCCATTCAAGGTGGTGATGGCGACAATGATGAGGAGCCACGGTACCGGCACACCGGCGGGGGTGAGCGGGAAGCTCCACCGCGCCTACAGGGCATGTCTAGTGGAGATTGGCGAGCCTACCAGGGAGCATGGATGGGCGCATGGATACATGGATGGCGCAGCGGACCGAGGGCTAGGCGGACCTACGACCATCTTGTCAGACAGATGCATCATCTGTCCATGCGTGATCGACTTGATCCACATCTCCGTTGATCCTTTCCTGGGCGGAGGAGGACTATCCACCTATAGGTATTTGGGCCATCTTCCCCACGGTTATGACTATCGTCATGGACCCCTCCCGGTGATTGATGTATTAGTTTATGGATTGAGTATGGTTGGTTATTGAAACAATTTTTATGTTGGCATGTAATAATCTAGGACATCTTAACTTTGTGGTGAACTTTGAACTATGTGGTGTTTATGTATATTTGAATGTGGTGTGATCTGTTTAGCTTGTGTGATTGGATTGTCTTTGTTTGTGTCATATATCTTTTATTAATTGTTTATCCTCATGTTTAAATTTGTAAAAATGCTTTATTTTGTTTTTAACCTCGTCTTTATTGCATATAAAGGTATTTTACATAAGGGATAAGTGTAGGGAGGATTACACACGTTTTCAAAAGAAACGTAAACATGAGAATAACAATTAACTAAAAGATATATATGTTTATTTGTTCGAGTCAAATGCTTGTATCGAGTCATAATGGTTGTTTTGCGAAATTTTCCGATTCTAAAGATGTAAATTTTCGAAATTTTTTTTGAAAATCGCGAGCAGTTTTTGTCGGGATAACGGCGGCGTCGAGGAAGGAGTAAAACATCGGATCACTTTTTCTCGTTTTCCGAGCTACTTATAAATTTTTGGAATTTTCGGGTCTTAATTTTTTAGAAATTCGTAAACATCCATTCCACAAGCATTATATCCTAGTTTAAATCGAGTCTTATATATATTATTACCGCCGATTTTACCGAAGGTTTCGTTTGTTTTGTTCAAGTGTGGGGTTTAGTTTGTCAAGAAGAAGTTACACAAGATTGGAAGGAGCTTTTCACATAATAATTCTTCTTGAAAGGATTTAACCACCACTTTACACGGATCCTACCGAGCTAATCGGGGGTATTAGTTTCTTCGTTTTAATTACCTTCCATTATCATAACTTTGATACTTCGGGGAACATTGGGGACAATGTTCGGTTTAAGTGTAGGAGGAAAATAAAGCGGAACTTTGAAACTATGCTTATCCTTGATTATTTGCTTTGTCAATTGTGATTGTGTAATAAACCATGAGAAAATGTCGGTTAGGTAATTTTGGCACCAAATTTAAATTTTTCATGACATATAGGAGTGGGCCATTAGTCTTAACAAAAGCGTCTCACGGATAGGAAGTTGCATGACTAGCACAAAACCCTTTACCACCCAAATTCCACCCAAAATGTGAGGATCGCCCTTAGATTAGTAGGAATTAAAGCATTCATCTTTAATGCTTAGAGTGTGAACCGGTAGTATATTATATTCTAGAACTTGTTTTGTGATGCATTCCGAGATCGCAGTGAGACTACACTTGTGTAGTTAGGAATAACTAAATGATAAAGGCATTAGGATAACCCTTGTTTGATACCCGTAATATAATTACTTCTTCTACATCGGTTGAGTAATTCCCCACACCCTTTGCGTTGTACTCATCTTTAGTACCACGATACCCCTAGTTAACCCCTCGAGCCTATCCTTTTCGCGGTTCGTGATGTTTCGATTTTTCGGAATATCAATGAAGAGCATTGTTTACACCCCACCCCAAATATACAACCAAATCGCCTTAGCCTACCCTTTATGCACTCACTTTTAGTGCAAATGTTTGTTATCACCCTAAACCCTTAGTTCAATTATCCGTTGCTTGCATGAGTTGCTAAGTCGAGTCATATCCTTTGTATACTGATTTTGGGACGATTGGGATTCATGGGAAAAGTTAAAGTTTATGAAATGACGGGAAGGGAACGTTAAATTCAAATTCCCTTTGTTTGCGTAATAATGTACCCCAAGTGTTTTGATCTTTTCAATTCGGGTCAAATTAGTGTTGAGTAATAAAAAACTCAAGTGTAGGGATGTGCCTATAAATCCCTATCATTTGATGTTACCGTAGAGGATGGTAGAGTAAAAGTGTATGAAAAAAATACGGCTACCATCCTACATCTATCATTTAAATTTATGTTTGTTTATTTCGTTACCTAGAGTTTTAGAGTGTCGAGTCTTGGCTTAGCAACGCATTCTTCGTATGCATTTAACATAGAGATTTTTGACTTGCCACCACTAAATAGCCTATCCCACCAAACCCTTGTTTCCCTACCGTAAGCCTAACATTACAACCCTTTAAAAGACCTCTTTGATAGTCTTTCCTAGGTGCTTACCAAAGCGATGGAGGTTTGATCTATTCTCAAGCCTATGGTAATCTATGTACTAGGACCGGTTAATGAGTGTTTATCTTCCATTTCTATTTGTTATATTTCATATATACACCCAAGAGATGTGAGTATCCAAACACCCCATGTGAGGTGCTAGTATGTAATTCCGTGCTTGTTATGACTTTCGGGGCTTATATGTGTTGTGGACCGTTTTGAATCAATGCTTCATGACCCCAAACTTATAAATTAATTGGCTAAAAGCACATTTGCTTGAGGACAAGCAAATAACAAGTGTAGGGATATTTGATAAGGTTTTAAAAGGTACCATTTGAGGGTCGTTTAAGTCCTTATTTGATCACTTTTGTATCCGTTATTACTTAATATCGTTCCTTTTCACTTTTAGGTCTCTTGAAGGCAAAATCTGGAATGGCACTTATTTGGACGAAAAGGCGAATATCTGAAGAAAATGGCCAAAGTCGAATCGAGACACTCAAAGTCTGAAAGCAGGCGGCGTCGGTGTTAATGCGGCGCCGTCGGAGGATTTTGTGACGATCTGAAGCCAAAACCCTATTTTCAAGTGACGACGTCGGGCTTTAAAAGAGTAGGCGTTGCTACTCGGGCGGCCTAGATGCAATCGAACGACGTCGGTGAAGAGAGACGGCGTCACGGACATAAGGTGGCCGTCGCAAGGTTAACGTGGCCAAGACGAAACCCTAATGACGGCGACACGACGGCGTCACAAAACATAAGGTGGCCGTCGCATATGTAATATTATATATAGAATCCGAATTTTTCGGTTTTAAGAGAGTCTTTTGTGGAGTAAAACCTAAAACCCGAACCAAGGGTGTCTTGTACAAGATTTTAGGGTTCCAAACCCTATCTTACATCAAGATAAGTATTTACTTCATCAATTCAATTATGTCTTTGATTATTTGTGTGTATGCTTGCATGTTCTCCATGTCCGCTAATTTATTTGTGTGTTTGCTAGGAATATGAAACTTAATTATTAAATATTGATTGGTTGTTTCTTATCTTAGTTGATTAATGATCTAGTAATGTGATAGGTCATTCGTTGTGTACTTAATGCTTGATTCATCTTTGTGAACCTTAGAATATAATTACGAGTAGTTGTAAGCTAAACCATCCAAATAGTGCCTTAGAGTAAGAGTTTATTATCCCTAGTGGGTTTTGTAGACGAGACCCTTTGGTAAGTTCAAAGAGTTAGGGAGAAACGCATACCCTACAACCTTAGACACACAACGCAACTAAGAATAAGGGCGTGACAACTCAACCATCAATAGGAGATAATTAAGGAGTAGTAAAACCTAAGTAAACACATCTTTAAACTATCATACGAGCACACATTAATTAGACATAGACTACCACCACCTTAGTTTAGATAATTAGATAATAGTAGAGTAATCGGTAGAAATACCAACCCCCAAATCCAATACAGAGATTCAGACTTTTCAATTTCCTAAAAACATAAAAAGATAAAATAATCTTCCTCAACCTTAACCTTAGCGTAGTAACTTCTCACTAGCATTCCTATTCCCTGAGAACGATATAAATACCGTGGCACCCTAATACTACACTACAACGATTAGGTTCCTTGCCTGGGGTGTTGAAAAACTTGTTTCGACGAAAGGAAGTTCCTTTGACCCCGAACCTTATTGTGTAAGCGTATCGATTACAAGTCCCGCTTATACAAGACTTGTAACATATAAGTTCACATATATTTTCATAATAAAAAGTAAGTTCAAAGTTTTGAGAAAATGCTCACATAGCAAAGGTGATGTCAATCCATTTAGTTATAATTCCGCCCATATAAGACTTGTAACCTATGAATTCAAAAACCATTACATAGAAGATAATACATCTTATAGTCAAAGCACACATAGTCATAATAGTTCACAATAAAAGCCATGTATATAATAAAGTATGTGGCATAAGCCCTAAAATAAATTATATGCATTCTGTTGACAAGGGAATGAGCGGTTGGCCGACCTCTAATAGCGCTATCCATACTATCTACAGCTTCACACAAGGAAGCCGTATGAATGGTACGTATAAATTTGAGTGCGGACAGAAAACCAATCGGGGACTAACGATGCGAATGTGCGAACAATACATCATAACAACTATTATATACTATTAAATCAAGACTACTCCGAAAAATAGAGACTTGGCACTGCTCCGTACAAGGGAGACTTGGTACTGCTCCGAACAAGGGAGACTTAAAATATGAGTATATACGGCACGTTATAAGTTTAAAATAAGTCATAAGTTCAAAATATATCATAAGGTTCAAAATCAACTTCAAAGAGTTAAAGTAAAAATATAAGTTATAAGTTTAAAATGTACTAAAGGGTCCACAACAAGTCATCAGAGTTCAAATATGCATTTCACCTAAAAAATATAGTGAACTCGCCGTAAAGATAAGCAATAGGTTACGGCGAGATTAAGGTATAACGAGAAGACGCGAGCTTTAACGACTACCTAAAAATATAGTAATCGCGTCTTAAATTTAAAATTATAACGAAAACATATGAAAAGAGTTTTATAAAAGTATTAATATACTTTAGATATTGTACACTTTTATAAAGTTAATAAATGTTAAAGTTTAGGTTTTACAACTTTAAAATATTAATAAGCCCTATTGGTAAGTTACTCAAGGTTTGGGTTTTATGTCAATTTTATTAGTCCATCTATTCTATAAATGACATGTCCAAGTATTATTTAATTTATAGAAAGGTAAACAAGTCTATTTTTTTAATAGTGGGTCTTACCACTTTGTTTGTTATATAAAAGTGGTCAAAATAATACTATTTGTCAAGTTTTTAGTTTTTATTTAATTAGGTATCTCAACTTAATAATTATCTTATTTTTAAACCGTAAAATGTTATGATTTAGTTTTTATATATTTAGAAAAGTATTTAGAGAAAGTCTAGATCCACATAAAACTCCCACTCAAAAGTCTCACTCGCTGACGTGTCATCGGGTGATTGGTTTTTTGTGAGATGTGGATCTCACAAAAAACCAATCACTCGCTGACACGTCAGCGAGTGGGAGTTTTGAGTGGGAGTTTTTATGTGGGTGTAGCAAACCCCAAGTATTTAAGTGTTTTTATAAAATGTATAGATCTCACGGTTTTAAAATTTTCATAATATATGTAAATTTAGTAATTTACTAATATATTCTTAAGTGTCAAAACAGATTTTTTGGCTGCACAATTCATTCCCGCCAAAATGGCGATATCTGGAGTTTTACAAGTCCGTTTGGTCTGGTTTTTGCGGCTACATTTAAGTTAAATTTTTATCTACAACTTTCATTCTTTTTAAAACAGAGGGTTCTTAACGACTTCTATGAGGTTTTAGCCAAATATGTTCAAAGTGCAATTTTTGACATGTTTTACCATTTTGGCTCTATTTTACTCATCGGGAGGATTTACGTAGTGAGCCATCTGGAAAATCGAAGCTAAGACATAGCTCTACAATCTTATCTTCTTACCTAAGGTCCAAATTCCACTAAGTTCTCCAGTCAATTTAATATTTGCTACCGATCTAATTTCCAGTTTTGTAAACATAACCCAGGGCTTGTTTTTATGGTTTAATTCATGTGTTCAATGTCCAACTCTTACAAAATACTAGTTACCACATAAAAGTACATGAAATTACAGTAGCTTGCATAATTTAAATCAAAGGAATAGAAGCAAAACAAAAATGAAACAATAATCTTACAATGAAAGGAAGAAAATTACAAGAACAACAATTACTTAAACTCTTCTAATCACCAATCTTTCTTATAAATATTCAACCCAATCTTTAACCCTTGTTCTAATAACCCAATATCACTTATAAACACTCTTACTTCAGCCCCTAAACCACTTTAATTAAACCCTTGATCTATGTGGAAAACTAGAATGGGGGGTTGAATAGTTTTACCAATTAAAACTTTGTTTTAAAATATTTAGATCGACTTATGTCAATCCATTTAGATGTGTATGTTGGACATTGATAGATAAATATATAAATGTGTAATGAAAGATAAAGAGTAAGAAGCACATAACCACACGCAGTATCTATAGTGGTTCGGCTACAAGGACACCTTCCTTGCCTACTCTACTCCCGAGTCACCTACTCGAGAGTTCGTAATCACTACGACACCAACTCCTTATGGCGGAGAAGCCTTCTGGCGTCGCCTACTATTTTTCCGGTACTAGGCTAACCACGGGTTCTTTTACAAGGAGAACCACACATATCACAACGTTGCCTACCCTTTATCCGGTACTAGGCTAAGTACCGGGTTCCATTACAATGGAGGAACTACTACCCAACACTACACAACACCTAACCCCAAAGGAGACCCACTCCTTATTACAACACCATCAAGGATATCAATATCCTTGGAAACAAACTATCACTATTTGTATAACGATGCACCTCATCGATTATATGACCTTGGCATCCTTCACTAATGCCACTTGATTTGACTCCTAGGCATCTTTCACTAATGCCCTTGACACGAACGCTTGGAGCCTTTCACTAATGCCTTCGTCTTGACTTCTTTAGCATTCTTCACTAATGCTTTTGACACGGACGTTAAGCACCTTTCACTAATGCTTTCGTCTTAACTCTTTCGGCATCCTTCACTAATGCCTTGGACACAACACTTCTATAGAGGAAGAAAGAAGTATCAACAAGAGAACCTCAGTAGTCTTGATGATGACGAAGTATGGCAACTCATGGACTTGAGCTTGCTCGACTTCAAGAAGTGGTGATCTCGCCTTTAAGAGGAACCTATAGAATCACACAAAAACAAAAGACAAACTACAAAGAAAGATCCCTTAGGATCTGTGGTTAGAAGGTTACAATACTTGGGGAAAGTATATGTGGGAGTGGCAACCCAAAAGGAAGAAATGGCTCACTATTTATAGAAGAAAAACATCTACAGTTCCACGGATCCCACGGATTCCTCACTTGAGGGATCCGTCCAGTGTATTAATGGGGATCTGTGGGACGCCCATTTGCCCATGGGTTTTGGGTCATAGGTCATGGGTTATGGATCATGGGTATCCAAGTAGATACAATGTATCTATAAGATGCAATGCATCTAGTCCATGGTACATGGATTAAAACTATGGGCCATGGATTAAAACCATGGGTCATGGATATTATCCATATATGACATAAGCATGATGTCATGCAATGGGTTATGGGTCAAGCTCCATGGGTATAGGTCATGGACTTTGGGTTGTACCCAACTACATTCAATGTATTTGGTCAAAGGGTCAAATACTTAAGTTTTTACCCAATTGTATTACCCATTATAATACATACTAGTTATGTATATATTTGCCCAATATGTTAACACTAGTTGTTGTACATATGTATTACTAAATCATAAAATCACTTATACTTGTTTTAGTGTTTTATGTGAAAACGTAAGTGTGTTAGCAAACTATTGGCTCAAACCATTTACGTATTTTATTTGTTTTGTTAAAATGATTTTACGCTTGTTATCGACAAAACATTAGAAGATCGTAAAATATAAATAAACGTTTTTACGGCTTATTTGTATTAACAATCTCCCCCTTTTTGTTGATGACAAAACATAAAATTATTTTAAGGAAAAACTTAAATTCGTAAAAGTTCGAATTGGAGTTTTTACTTCTTCTCCCCCTTTTTGTCGAAACAAAAAGAGCATCGAAAAGAAACTAACATAATGTTTTAAGAAAAACATTTAAAGAAAGAAAAAAATATAGAGAGCAAGTGACGGGAAGAGTTCTCGTCTTAACTCCCCCTTGACGAGTCCATCCCTTTGTGAGGGCGTCAAGTAAATAAAAACTACTAAGCTAATGTATTGCAACTATATTTGCAAATGGTTTCGTCTTAGTGACGATAATACTCCCCCTTGATGATTGCAACTTTTCAAAGGGAAGTCATGAAATGTAATCCAAATGAGGATTATATTGCAAATGGTTTTGCAATGTATTGTTTGACACAAAGCTCCCCCTAGCTTAGGGTGTTAAAGTCTTCATGTGTATTTTGAAAATCTACAAAACAAAGGTTAGAAAACAAGTATATAGTGCATAATTTTCCTGCAAATAAGACTCAAGTTAGTAGAAAATTGGTCTTCTGTTGCACGGATCCCACGGTTCTCTCCTTGAAGGGATCCGTCTAGGCAAATCTCAGGGATCCGTCTATCTGATGACAGATTTTAGAAATGGTGATGTACCAAATAATGTTAACATCAAAGTGAGATATGTATTCAAGCAACAAACATATACTCAAAGTAATATGGCATATAAACTATCATTCAATAACATAAGAGATAATCAACAAATCTCTAAAACTAAGAGAATGATCTGGCCATGTAATGCATATTCTAATAATACTAATAAGTAACCTAAACTTAAGAAGCAACCACGTGCTTGAGTCTAAGGATGAGTAGACTTGTTGATTTGGTCCAATCTTCAAGAGGATGACCAAACATAAAATGGGATTCCTAAACGATCTAAGTTAAGTTTGAGACTAGGACACCATCTTAATCCTTAGGCTCATGGTTGTTTGGGTTTGTTGACCTCATCGAAATGTTCGAGGAGGTGATAAAACATGAAACGTTTCTCCTCACGTAGTTCATGTATCAACCCTTCAACATGTTGACAATGATAGCAATCCTTGTCATGGTTTTGAAAAGATGGATCGACTTGAAGTGGAGGTTCAAGTGAAGAAGGTTGAGGATCCTCAAATGAAGGAGGGATTGGTGGAGCCACATTAATTGGTGACTCAACAAGGGTTGATGGTGGAGGTAGGAAAGTGTCAACTTTCATGTGGTCGGGTGGTTGACTTTGATGTCTCCTCATAATCTAAAATGGACCATTAGAGGGAAATGGAGAAATGGACATTGGTGCAAGTGTTGATTCAACACCTTGGTTTTGTTGTACAATATTCTCTAGTGAAGAGTGTGTCGGTAATGGTGGAGGATGAGATGGCCTAGGAGGTAAATCCTCTAAGTTGTAGGAATGTGGAGATGATTGTGAGGTGGTAAATGATATGGCTCTAGGTACCAATGATGTTGGTTGGGTTGAAAAGGGTGTGTTTGGTTTAGTAGGAATTGTAGAGTTTGGTGATGATATTTTTGTGGGAACAATCCTCTTGGGGATTGGTTTGATTGGTTGAGTTGGTGGAGGAGAAATCCTAGCATTTGTGGGTTTAACCGGAGATGATTCGTTGAGGAAATTTCGTGTACAACACGAGCAAGTTTCTTAGTGGTTCTTGGGAGGATGAGTTAGCACTAGGAGTTTTCCTCATGATGAAATGACTAAAGAAAATGTTTCTAATTGCTGAGAATTATGTTGTGTTTGATGACTAAGGGATTCTAACAAGATGACTTATAAAGGGAAGGATTTGGCAAGTGCATTCAAGACTTAAGCCACTAAGATCCTTTGGAATGTGATGATTAGCATGCACAAGAGTCAACTTTAGAGTTGTACTGATCTAGGGACTCAATTAAGATGAGGTGGAGTGTTCAAGTTAGCAAGATGAGCTTGAAATGATTGTTTAAGCTAGACTTGACATTAATCTGTCACCCGGATCCCACGGTTCCCTCCTTTGAGGGATCCGTCTAGGCTAAACCTAGGGATCCGTCTAGGCTAAACCTAGGGATCCGGCTATCAGCTGCAAAGAAAAAGAAAAGATGATTCTTGTGAGGTCTAACACCTATACCTCCTTGAGTGTTTTAGTCTTCCTAAGTATCTTAAATGAAAGAGTACTTAAATAATCAAGGGCAATGAGTGATGTAGCTAATGATTGCCTTTTATGCAAGGAAAATGAGACTTTATGATCACCAATGGGTGTTCAAGGATGACACTAGGAATTTTTATGGTGTCAAGTCATAATAAATTATCCTAGAGATCAGATGTAAACTTGAGATAAAATTTGAAAAATCCTCAAAAAAATATAATTGAAAAAACTAGTTTTCGACCCATTTTGAGATAAGGATGACTAGAACCAATTTCCTAAAATTGATAAAGATATCCACCTAAGTGTTTTGAGATGTGAGAAACAATGTGTGAGTATTGAAGCGGAAATATGGTGAGTTTTGATGAGTTGATAAATCAAAAAGCACTTTGAATTAGATCCTAGGTTAGCTATGGGTGAGTGTGAAGCTTTCTAATGCTTGAAGAAGACTTAGGTGGTTCTAAGGTCTTATGTTTAGCTAGTGTGAAGTGATCTAGTGAGCTATTTTGATGTATGGGAATCTGTACTGCTCATCTGTTGTCACGGATCCCACGGTTCCCTCAAATGAGGGATCCGTCTAGTATAATCTTAGGGATCCGGAAACTGCAGATAAAAAACATCACAGAAAGAAATGCAGATTTTGCATCATACTAAATACACTAATTTCTATTAAACTCTACTCCAAAGAACAGCAACACATGCATGATAACACATAAATCATATCATATATAAGAGTAGTAAAGACAATATCCAAACTAACACAAACTAGAGTGCTAAAACAAGAGCATTCATACATAAGCCAAATGTTTAAATACAAGCATAATTCTAATGTCTCTTTCGTCAATCCTTTATTTTCCTTTTTCCCGACTTCATGACGTAGTTAGCTAGGTTTTGGATCATACCCTTTAGTTGTTTGAATTCCGCGGTCTCGTTTGGAAGAGTTGGGAGTTGTTGATAGTAGTCAAAGGGGTCCAAGTCGATGTTAGCTTCGGGGTTGACATTTACTTCTTCTTCTTCGTCCGAGGAGTCCGGGAGAGCCTTAGGTTTCCTACCATTGACCATTGTGACACACGGTAATTTTTCACTCATTATAAAATAATAAATGGTGATTTATTATTACTAAGCATATTCATTAAGCATACATAAGCTTACGTGATCATTTGAGTGGATAACTCGCACCCTGTAGCTTGTTGCATTACTTTTGCATTCATCGCATAATTTGATTATTGTGTTGTTTTAGTCCTGAAATTCTCTTATGATTAAATTTGTTAGACGAGAGGTTATCTCGTTTTCCCATTGAAATAGAAACCGCACGCATACCGACACTATGATAAGGGCAAATAAAACATATGGTAAATCCCCGGAATAGAAAACATTACCAATATAATACCATTTCAGAAACGTAATCATAAGGCGTTTCAATATAAAAAGTATCAAACTATAATACTTCAGTCACGGTATAATATCGCGAGACATAAAATACATACTACAAATTTGTGTATACTTACAACACTCAATGATTAAAATTTACCTCAAGAATTAAAATGTTACAAAGTATTTAAGAAAATAAATAAAAGTCCTACCCATCTACTTTTGTGTTGACCGCCCCCTTCTATATTTTTTTAATCGTTTCCTGCCTCCTCTCTATTCCCCACGTTTCTCTCTCACAAAGAGATAACAACAAAACCTCATCTTCCCAAAAAGACTCCATCTTTTTCCTGCTATCCTACCCTTCGACTAGGTCAAAGCACCCAAAGGGGAATATTGATAAAAATGGATCATACAAGGATACCTTTCACCTTCACTTTCTTCATTAAAGGCAAATCGGTGATTGTTTTGTTGGGTTTTCACCAACACCCACGCCGCCCCAGTTTCAATCAAGAATTAGAGTGTCCAAGGGTAGCCATAGGAGCTTCACGGGTCACTTTCTTCTTCCTATCCTTCCAATAAGAAGCCGCCTGGTGTGAGGATAGGTGTAAGAGAGAAGAAGGTCTTAGCTTAATATGGTATTCCACCATGTCCCAAGATGAAAAGTGAGGTCAAAGACCCTCTACAAGGCTTTCTATTTCACTGATTCGAGCCTGGAGAGTCCCTCTCATTCACCATTTTCATTCCTCACTCAAAACTCTTCCTTTCACTTGTGGCGATAAGCATCAGTTTCTGTTTGGGGTTCGAGTCAAGAAGGGTTGGAGTTGGGTCTAATCTTGCCCTCGAGTTAGCTTTCATCCTTGTCGTTTTTCATCTCACCCTTGATAAGGTTTATCATTTTTCCCTCTTTGTAAATTTGATGTACTATAAACTTTGATAATGAAAGTGATAATTCGATAAGTGCTCTTAGATGTTTGTTAATTATTTTGGATATCGATTAATGATTTGGTCACCTAATGATTTGGTTTGTGTCATTGTTTTCATTAATTAACAACTATGGGAGTAAGCATATATAAAACTTTGTTCCTGCTTAATCACCTAAACCATGGTCTACTTAGTGTGTCGTTAGGTTGTTGGCGGAAAAATATCGTTTTAGTAGTCCTTGAACTTGTGTCGTAAACCTGGTGGAAATGTTAGTATCGCTAGTTAAACCCGAAATCAAGTTAAGAAATTGACTAATTCGAGAAGATGTAAAATTGTTGGTTGGGGTCGAGACCCACTGTGGTTCCACCACAGTGGTGAGTTTAGCTATCGAGGTTGAAGGGAGCCTTGGAAACGCTAATTTCAATCCTAGGTCGTAGCTATAGTGAGCTTCTAGTCTAGTCCTTATTCGACCCTAGCGTAAGGTTTTCAGATTCATTTCCCTCATCGCGGTAATGGTCATTTGGGTTGAGTCTTTGTCCCGTGTAAATTTTATATGGTAGCGAGGGCGTGTGGCTGAAGTACTTGGCTACCTTCCCTTTTCGTCAAAGTAGATGCACTAGTACTAAAGTTTTTGGAATGTAAAATGTTACCAAAACTTGTATCAAAGCTATCTCAGAAACACCTTGGGCCACAACCCAACTTCCCTCATAAACCATCATTGGGCCGAAGCCCATTTCTTATACATATATCACTTCGGGCCTAAGCCCAATGTTGTACCCATTTCTGCCGGGCCACAGCCCATCCGCGTATCATGGGTGTTCGGCTAGTATTTAGAAAACCGAGGTGTTTAATCGGAAATCAAATATAAAACTAAACTCATTCCAGCGTATTCAAAATCTCCTACTTAGATATATATATATATATATATATATATATATATATATATATATATATATATATATATATATATATATACACTAGTTTTAAGCCCAATGGGTTTGCATGACTTTTAATTATTTGTTTGTTGATTTTGTTATCGTAAATACGTTTTTAAAATTTGTCAAATAATATTATAAGACGATTGGTCGGGCATTTCTTTTAATCATTTGTTTGTTTTTTTTTAAATAAATGATTATAAATTAAATTAAACAATTTACAACTATATAAGTGGCACGAATATATAAAAAGAAAAATTGTGTTAAAGAAATAATAAAACTTTGTGCCGTTGCAAAGACATTTCTTTGGTCTATCTTTTGCGAACACAGGATAAGTACACCTACCTTCAATGCAGATGTCGCATACAAATATTGTCTAGAAAGTAGGAAAACTTCATAGTTTATTTAATACTGCTTGGTTCACTATACACAAAATTGTTCGTTTTGTCGGTGACCGGTAATCAAACTCGATAACACCTCAACTTGTAACACCTCATAATTATCTATTTCAAAAGTGATGAACCAACCATAACCAACAAATGAGAAGTACAAATATTTTAGTATATACTTCATTAGACACTTGAATTATAATTATATGCCAATAACAAATGATAAGTACGCACAAAATTTAATGTATGTTGCAGTGTTGTTGACGAATATACAGTTAATGGACGTAGCTTGCCAAATTAAGACCAAGATGGCCAAATGAAGCAAAATAGGATTTCAACATATATAAAATTATGTAGCTTAAACCATAAAGTTCTGTAAGAGGGTATGAGCATTAAACTTAAATGGATGATATTCGTTTAACTCTTCACACTATGTAGTTCATCAAACTGAGACCAAGTTACATGCATACCAAAACAGATCTTGTAACTTAAAGTCTTAATCACATGGTAAGGCTAGTAATTGATTGTCCACTACAGTAACCGATCACTAAAGACGTCATGTAATTAGCATAAATACACACAAAGTGAATGAATAAATCGACACACTACGATGCATCATGATAGTCACCAACTTGTAAGCCAATGTGTGGTGTTATGTCTCTTGAAGATGCTTATTTTATACACATAAAGTGATAAACCCAATCTATTTACCTTTAGGTACGGATTTTAATTTACAAATACGTGATGAATCACAGGCATAATTTGATTCTGTAGGATCGAATATATTATTGTGTTGATGATTCGGGTGGTCTTGGATGATCAAAATACATGATAGCCATTTTAGAGAGAGAAAGTAGAGAGATGGGTGTTCAAGCTAGAGACTTGCTTTGTAAATTATGGAATGTTAGATTCAAAGCACCACCTCTTCCATGGATGGAAGGGGTATTTATAGTTACAGAATACACGACCTCCTATCGGCCTGTGGATCAGGCATTGTTAGGAATTAGAAAATTCCATAGTGAAGAGTCGGTCACCCCAAATATTATCTAGCATAAGTTAGCTCGTAGACTTGTCGTTATTTACGTTATTATGTAGTTAATTAGTTAGTCGATGGCGTAAAATAGTTTAGTGCAACACCGTGGAGGAAGGACGGGTCTTTACCCACGTATCCACGATCCATAGGCCGATGGGAGGTCGTATTTCATGTAACTATAAATACCCCTTCCATCCATGGAAGGGGTGGTGCTTTCAATCTAATATTCTACATTTTGTGAAGTAACTCTCTACCAAGAAACCACCCAACTCTCTAACTTTCTCTCTCTAATGGCAAACATGTATTTTGATCTCCCAAGACCACCCGAATCATCAAACACATAAAATAACGATCCTACAATTGGTATCAGAGCCAGGTTGTTGTGTTTTGATGATTTCTTGTGGTTTTGATTCGTGCTTGAAGCTGTATTTGTGTATTCGTATGGTCAGAAAATTGTTATGGGTAAACTGTTTTTACAAACAAGCTTTATGTGTTTTTGTTTGGTCAAATTGGTCTTATGGTCATATCAGTTTTAATCTGTTTTGGTTCTCTTAGAATCTTGTTTCTATCAGTCTTGTTGTGCATATTTTGTAGTCAATATGGTCATATATTTGTGAGTGCATTTTACGGTATCTTTTCATGGTCAAAGCAACAAAAGTTTCATCTTTTATGCAACTTTTACGGGTTTATTTGAAGTCGGCGAAAAGGTCGGAAAACTCATCGGAAAACTCATCTATTCATGCTAGCGAGTTGTCCTTACAAGATGTCGAGATACAATGTTTTCAAAGCGAGTTGACTATTGAGTCAACTCGTCGCTAGCGACTTGGCTATGCTAGCGACTTGGCTAGGCTAGCGAGTTGGCTAGGCTAGCGAGTTGGCTAGGCTAGCGAGTTGGCTCATTAGCTAGCGACTTGGTTCTAATCCTAAACCTAGCGACTTGCTTTGTATAAATGACTAGCGACTTGAATCAACTTAGGCTAGCGACTTGGACAGAAAGGAAGAAGGAGAAGCAAGACCTCGACCACATATACCACTAGACCACGACATCAACTACATAAACCATAACATCAAGATTCAAGACGCAAACACTATATTAAACCATTACAAGACTCATCACAAATCGTCCTTTTGGAACTCATAACTGTTGGTAACACAAGATCTCATTTCTCATCAAGGGTTTTGTTATTATTTCTCAAGACCTCTATTAGATCCAAACAACCCCAATAATGATATCATCACTGATCTTGACACATACATTCGAAATCAGAAATACACAAGGATCTCAGATTCGTTTAAGTAATCACACATATCTTAATAGATCGTGTATACTCAAACATACCTCTTCATTGATCAAGACTCGAGACTCATAAAGACAAACGACTCATTCTAATACAATCTCAGCCTAGTTTTTCGTGGTAATCATTTGTAACACCCCAACCCGGCAAGGGTAGAAGTGTCACATTCTGGTGTCATATCAGAACATACAAATAAAATTTTACAAGCGGAAGCCTTATAAAATAAATTACCAAGTCATATAAACGAATGACTTATAAGGAAAAATACAAAATCCAATATGTCCAAAACCAAATGAAATCTAAAAACAATAACTCCTCAGATCAGTCCAAAATAATAAAGGGAAACTAGGGTCGGTCCACTCAAATAATCCAACTCTCAGCCCATCGAAGCCCATCTTCAAACCTAACACCTGCCGCAGGAAAAGAAATGCGGCTGAGCTTAAAAAGCCCAGTGAACAGATATAACAAAACGAAAGCTAATAAAATCTGAAATGCGAAATGAAACAAAGGAAAACGGATAACAAGGTCGCAGCGGAATAGAATAATGAGTCAAAGAGAATCCTGCAGAACACAATTATACAGATATCCAAAACACATATAACAAGGAGAACGAAGCAAAGCAAAGCAAAGCATCATGACAAGCATACAAGCACATACAAACCAGGCATACAAGTACTGAAACATAAGCAAGCATAGCAGACGTCATATCCACACAACATATACAGCATACAATCAATTCAGGAAATCATAAGCCATAAAAGTCAAAGAGAATCGAAGGCAAACGGAAGCAATTAATTAGTGAGTGAGCATGGCAATTCACACAGGTCAAAACCCTTAGTTGAAAACATAACCAGTATCATAACAGCGGAAGTACTAACATCAGTCAACACATGGCAGTCACACATAATAAGTAGAAATACAGTATAAAGATATAACTAAATGAAGTAGGGACATAGCAGGGCAATTGAACACATTTACAAGCCAGACATCATAAGTTGAACCATTTACCCAATCAAACCGTAGCATAAGCGAATCCAAACATGGCGGTCAACCACAAGCAGAGATAAGGACACCACGGATAGTCATAGTCCACGAGATTAATCAAGCGAGTACAAAAGATAAGCGAGATCAACAATCGATTTCACACAAGCAACATGTTACGGACAAATCAAAGGATCACATAACAAGAAGATAGCATATCATCGATGACAACAGTAAATCTTATATCGCATACATACATATCATACAGAGTAACCAGTAGTCACATAAACATGAATATCATAATCAAATCCAATAACATATAATAACCCGGTACGTGAATGGAACGATAATCGGAATTAACGGAATGAGAGTGTGACAGATCAAAGCAATGGAATAGATATATCTTGGTAATAGAGTGAGTCATATAAGGGTACTGGATAAAAATAATCAATACAGAATATGATGCGTTGGGAAAATACAGAAGGTTCAATATGGTATATCAATAGTGTAGTGCCATGTAATCCATCCCGAGCCAACAAAACAAACCAAATATCAATAGTGGCAATAGCGACCAAGTATCCAATAGTAACCATTGTATTCGGAGGGTGACCTCGGAATACCAAACCAATAGGAGGGAGACCTCAAGTAACCATTGGAGTAGCTAGCTCCCAAATGTGAGGGTGTATTGCACACACGCACCACATCACCAAAATAATATCTCAATATCAATACAATACAAATCTAGGATGCATCCATACGCCTGCAAAACAATAGTGGCCATACAATATATCTGAGCGCATAATCAATACAAAATGGGGACGGTGTGGAACATCACTCATCCACACTGAGTCATGCCATTGGTGCATCAATGACACGGACATGGAACCCCATGCCTAGTTAATGGCTCGGTATCAAGCGGCAGTCAAAGTGTACAATATAGAGGTCAATCAATATCAAAGGTCCAATATTAGCAGTTCACAAATCAAATCAATAGTCCAATATCAATGGTGCAATTATCAAAGGTTCAAATAGCAAAGGATCAATATTAAAGGTTCAAATATCAATAGTTCAATAGCAGAGCAAAGGTTCAATATCAAATTGGCAAGAGATCAAAGATGCAAAGAGATCATGAGAAACCTTATGAGAAAGGTCAGAATATCTGTACCTCACTCGAAGCAAGCAAAATATGGAGTACGGTCACACGAAGAATCAATCCCGCCATCCGGAACCTATGAATTAGATAACTCTTATTAAGATCAGATTACTCATTTTAGACGGCTTTCCATTTTTAGCAAGTTTCTACTTTTAAGTAAGTTAGGGCTTCCGGATAAGTAATGATTAGGTTTAGGGCTCATAATTCCGAATTAGTCAAATTAGGGTTTATTATGACAATTTATATGAGTTTAGGGTTCGATAAATAACTTATCAATTTTAGTACTTAAAATGTCAATTAAATACACTTTAAGGTTATAGTTGACAATTAACAATATTCTGGGTTAAATGACGATTAATTATCCAAGTTAAAGGTTTTTAAATATGACAATATAGGTTGATAGTTTATATACCTAATTACGCATTCACCATTTATTCACACATTCGTTCTCGTTGTACATATTTACATAATTATTCTTAATATATACTTGAACCATTTATATACCATGATGCATGAAACGGCTCAAGACAAACACACACTTACGAGACTAAAATGATTGAGATCGACTAGGGTATAGCTTACTTATGCAAGGCACAATAAAAGACATACTAGGAGTTACAATGAGCAGCCAAACGACACACCAATGCTCTCCATTTAAAAGTGATTTGTGACCTTACAACTCTTTTGGACTTACACCATCGACACACACAATAACCCACGACATCACTATACACTAAGCCTTCTAGTTTGACACACTCATGCACATACACAATTAACGTTTAACAATTCTATGCCATACATATCATGCGACACCAAGAAAACAAGGGCCCATACACATGCTCATTAAACAAATTGCGTTTTCGATTCGTGACATGTTTCACGACTTCCTTTGACCACCCAAACCCTCAACTTCACCCCTACACTAAGACACTAATATGACACACACCCAATATGCATCACGCACTCAAATCAAAAGACCGGACCTTGGACGAGAGCGAGCCCCAAACCATATCACTACTCAACAGCCATTTTACTCATGTTGCAATCTATTTTCGAGACCTTTAACGACACTAATCATCATAATATAACCGGCATACGACTCCCCACCCGACCCCGACATACATGCATACACAACCAGGTTTATCGCCACATAAACAACCTCCATGCATCAAGGTTAACAAGCAGTTACAATGTCCATTCCCGTTCGACATATATAAGATCCATTCATGATTTTATGTGTTTCATTCTCATTATTACATGTGATGTTTAGTTTGTTTAAATGTTCCCACGCATGGAAGAACACCACACGACCCATTCGACACAATGACACTAAGCAGGCACATGACTTTAATCTATTCATTTAGCTCGATTTTAAACCAAGAAACATGCATGCTCCATTCTTATTACTCACATTTATTATTCAATATTTTGAACGTGCATATATGCAGGTTATAATAACCAAATCGAAAAGTATACATAGAATCAGGTTTGAAAACAAAACAGGACTAATGATCAATAGGTGTAGTATTACATTATTATGATTTTATGCACCCTTTAAGACAATTTAAGCGACCATGTTTTATCATTTTATGTGAGGTTAATTCATGTATGAATGTGTGCGCATGGAGCGCCAAACCCACGATCAAATCGTTCAAAGAAGACAAGGCAGCGATCTTTGTAAGACCCGGTTCATATAACACGAGATTAATGAGGCGAGAAGATGATTGTTACCTTGGCGTGAAAGAGATGAAGAGAAACAAGGTGACACGATACAACTAGTACCCTTCTCGTTGCCCTAGTGTCCTCGACCGGCGACCACGACCTACGACCACGTAAACGCCATGCCTTCAATCCAAGATCCCAAGTCCATAGTGACCTCATTCACACCATTGTTGTCTTGCTTGTTGTCTCTATTGGTTCGACATAAAGATGGAAAAAAAAAGAGTGGCGGTGATGGTTTTGGTGTGCTAGGGTTTTGGAGTTTTCTTTGTGATTGATTTTGAAAAAAGAAAAATGTGATATCTGGTCAATTTATGGATACACCAAAGAGGCAAGTGCTCAAATCAAGGGACAATTGATGGATACTTGCCAAAAATACGTCAATCATGAACCTGGTCTTGATTTTCGTCTCGATACATTTGTGAACTCAAAGTTTCGGTTATGGTCAATAAAAGAAAACGTAACACCAAAATGTGTAGGAATTATTTTAACGTAAGTTTATTTTCGGGTTAACTTTACGTGTTTCGGACTATAATGTTTTAGACTTTTAAGTGACGTTATATTTAATACTTAGCGTCTTCAAAATTTCGAGATTGAAGAGTATTTTTGGTATTTTTAACGTGTTCAAAAATGTGGGTTTTACAACTCTTCCCTCTAAAACAAAATTTTAGTCCTCGAAAATTGAAATCATAGAGGTACATGACACGTCTGCAAGCTTAAAGCGGGCGTAGCAATCCATAGTTTCATACGGATCAAAATCGTATCGGTTCCAAAGCATACAAATCTTACACGTATGAGATATCGGTGAGAATCTCACAAAGAGGTGCAGAATTCCAATCGAACATGAGGAGTGACAGTTAACGGATACAAGTCATATCCCATTCACGTACCAACCCCAGGCATTTCCCAAGATGTCGTATGATTTCAATAAGTTCAAATTATATGATCTCGGTATTATCACGTTGATCAGGCGTCATAATACTTGCATCACATAACAAGTCCTTATTGTCATCATATTACGCCTCGGGTCATGAAAACCACATAACCAATATCACATCAAAGCGAGATAACATACTGGATAACAAGTAACATACCAAAACAGGCCAGATCACATACATACAACATATACTACATCAAACAACTTACCATATCACCAAAGAAGAAGGCCACCAACTTGCTCGAAATGATTCCTCAAGACTCATTACTGACGATCCAAAAGAAAAGCAGAGATATTAACAAAATGCCAAACGATAAAACTTCACGATTCAAACCGAGTCCCGAACAAATCAAGAAAAGTAATACCGATCAGAATCACTTAACAGAATATCAAACCGCCTCAAAACGCATGACAAACGAATAGGATTAACACAAGTTGCGCCCAAATCATATGCAGTAGATGAACCTTCTAAGCCACCGGTTGAATCTTGTCTCCGTCTTTTGCGTCTTTGGTTTATCCGTCCACTTCCTCCAACACATCCCGATGTCTCTAGCGACCGACGGCGGTCGGGTGCGGCTTCGCTTCATGAACCTCTCCATTTCGGGGACCAGAGCGAAGAGCGCAGGTCGGCACCATCTTCTTGCTCCACGGTAGTCTCCATCTAACGATCGACAAACGGATGTGCGAAGACAAAATAACAAAATTCAAATACGAAGAGAAGAAGGCCAAATCAGTGAAGACAAAAGATTATCGAAGTCAAATCTGAACGACTATCAAAAGGAATCGGAAAAGATCAGAACAGACGAAAGCCTAATGTCTACCCAGTCCTCACAGGTCAATCCTAAGGTTAACAAGACGAAACCTGGATCTCTGATACCATAATTGTAACACCCCAACCCGGCAAGGGTAGAAGTGTCACATTCTGGTGTCATATCAGAACATACAAATAAAATTTTACAAGCGGAAGCCTTATAAAATAAATTACCAAGTCATATAAGCGAATGACTTATAAGGAAAATACAAAATCCAATATGTCCAAAACCAAATGAAATCTAAAACAATAACTCCTCGGATCGGTCAAAATAATAAAGGAAACTAGGGTCGGTCCACTCAAATAATCCAACTCTCGACCCATGAAGCCCATCTTCAAACCTAACACCGCCGCAGGAAAAGAAATGCTATTTGAGCTTAAAAGCCCAGTGAGCAGATATAACAAAGCGAAGCTAATAAAATCAAAATGCGAAATGAAACAAAGGAAAACGGATAACAAGGTCGCGTGGAATAGAATAATGAGTCAAAGAGAATCCTGCAGAACACAATTATACGTATATCCAAAACACATATAACAAGGAGAGCGAAGCAAAGCAAAGCAAAGCATCATGACAAGCATACAAGCACATACAAACCGGGCATACAAGTCTTGAAACATAAGCAAGCATAGCGAGCGTCATATCCACACAACATATCGACATACAATCAATTCGAAATCATAAGCCATAAAAGTCAAAGAGAATCGAAGGCAAGCGGAAGCAATTAATTAGTGAGTGAGCATGGCAATTCACACAGTCAAAACCCTTAGTTGAAAACATAACCAGATTATCATAACGGAGTACTAACATCGGTCACACATGGCGGTCACACATAATAAGTAGAAATACGGTATAAAGATATAACTAAATGAAGTAGGGACATAGCGAGGCAATTGAACACATTTACAAGCCGACATCATAAGTTGAACCATTTACCCAATCAAACCGTAGCATAAGCAATCCAAACATGGCGGTCGACCACAAATGATAAGGACACCACGGATAGTCATAGTCCACGAGATTAATCAAGCGAGGTACAAAGATAAGCGGATCAACAATCGATTTCACACAAGCAACATTACTGGACAAATCAAAGGATCACATAACGGTAAGATAGCATATCATCGGATGACAACAGGTAAATCTTATATCGCATACATACATATCATACGAGTAACCAGGTAGTCACATAAACATGAATATCATAATCAAATCCAATAACATATAATAACCCTATGACGTGAATGGAGCGATAATCGAATTAACGGAATGAGAGTGTGACGGATCAAAGCAATGGAATAGATATATCTTGGTAATAGAGTGAGTCATATAAAGTCTTTGGATAAAAATAATCAATACAGAATATGATGCGTTGGGAAAATACAGAAGGTTCAATATGGTATATCAATAGTGTAAGGTCTGTCAGAATCCATCCCGAGCCAACAAAACAAACCAAATATCAATAGTGGCAATAGCACCAAGTATCCAATAGTAACCATTGTATTCGGAGGGTGACCTCGGAATACCAAACCAATAGGAGGAGACCTCAAGTAACCAAATGGAGTAGCTAGCTCCCAAAATGTGAGGGGTGTGCACACACGCACACATCACCAAAATAATATCTCAATATCAATACAATACAAATCTAGGATGCATCCATACGCCCCACAAAACAATAGTGGCCATACAATATATCCAAGCGCATAATCAATACAAAATGGGGACGGTGTGGAACATCACTCATCCACACTGGAGTCATGCCATTGGTGCATCAATGACACGGACATGGAACCCCCATGCCTAGTTAATGGCTCGGGTATCAACTGACAGGTCAAAGTGTACAATATAGAGGTCAATCAATATCAAAGGTCCAATATTAGCAGTTCACAAATCAAATCAATAGTCCAATATCAATGGTGCAATTATCAAAGGTTCAAATAGCAAAGGATCAATATTAAAGGTTCAAATATCAATAGTTCAATAGCAGAGCAAAGGTTCAATATCAAATTGGCAAGAGATCAAAGATGCAAAGAGATCATGAGAAACCTTATGAGAAGGTCGAATATCATACCTCTCACAAGCAAGCAAAATATAGATGCGGTCACACGAAGAATCAATCCCGCCATCCGGAACCTATGAATTAGATAACTCTTATTAAGATCAGATTACTCATTTTAGACGGCTTTCCATTTTTAGCAAGTTTCTACTTTTAAGTAAGTTAGGGCTTCCGGATAAGTAATGATTAGGTTTAGGGCTCATAATTCCGAATTAGTCAAATTAGGGTTTATTATGACAATTTATATGAGTTTAGGGTTCGATAAATAACTTATCAATTTTAGTACTTAAAATGTCAATTAAATACACTTTAAGGTTATAGTTGACAATTAACAATATTTACGGGTTAAATGACAGTTAATTATCCAAGTTAAAGGTTTTTAAATATGACAATATAGGTTGATAGTTTATATACCTAATTACGCATTCACCATTTATTCACACATTCGTTCTCGTTGTACATATTTACATAATTATTCTTAATATATACTTGAACCATTTATATACCATGATGCATGAAACGGCTCAAGACAAACACACACTTACGAGACTAAAATGATTGAGATCGACTAGGGTATAGCTTACTTATGCAAGGCACAATAAAGACATACTAGGAGTTACAATGAGCGTACCAAACGACACACCAATGCTCTCCATTTAAAAGTGATTTGTGACCTTACAACTCTTTTGGACTTACACCATCGACACACACAATAACCCACGACATCACTATACACTAAGCCTTCTAGTTTGACACACTCATGCACATACACAATTAACGTTTAACAATTCTATGCCATACATATCATGCGACACCAAGAAAACAAGGGCCCATACACATGCTCATTAAACAGCCCCTCGTTTTCAGTTCTGTGACATGTTTCACGACTTCCTTTGACCACGAAAACCCTCAACTTCAGCCCTACACTAAGACACTAATATGACACACACCCAATATGCATCACGCTTTCAAATCAAAAGACCGGACCTTGGGAGACGAGCCCCAAACCATATCACTACTCAATGACCATTTTACTCATGTTGCAATCTATTTTCGAGACCTTTAACGACACTAATCATCATAATATAACCGCATCGACTCCCCACCCGACCGAACATACATGCATACACAACGGGTTTATCGCCACATAAACAACCTCCATGCATCAAGGTTAACAGCGATTACAATGTCCATTCCCGTTCGACATATATAAGATCCATTCATGATTTTATGTGTTTCATGTGATGTTTAGTTTGTTTAAATGTTCCCACGCATGGAAGAACACCACACGACCCATTCGACACAATGACACTAAGCAGGCACATGACTTTAATCTATTCATTTAGCTCGATTTTAAACCAAGAAACATGCATGCTCCATTCTTATTACTCACATTTATTATTCAATATTTTGAGCGTGCATATATGCAAGTTATAATAACCAAATCGAAATATTGATTTAATCACTATCGACCCAACATGTATCAACCCGTCACAACCCATATGACCCGGTCAACAAAAGTCAACCATACGAAAGTCAACAAAGCGATTACATAACCTCATTCACACCATTGTTGTCTTGCTTGTTGTCTCTATTGGTTCGACATAAAGATGGAAAAAAAAGAGTGGCGGTGATGGTTTTGGTGTGCTAGGGTTTGGAGTTTTTCTTTTGTGATTCGATTATTGATTTAATCACTATATACCCGTACAACCCATATGACCGCTCCAAATCTCGAATAGCGACACAATGGTTCAAACGTACCCTTTCATTACTATATAAACAACGGTACATTCGTTTGTAACATAGATGACATATTTGATTATTACAAAGACATATTTATAGTTTACTTAATCTTTGCACAATACTCATTCGGTATACAAGTGATTGAAACGTTTAGACCATAGATCCGTAATAAAGGCCAACAATTGGTATCGAGGCGGTTTGGTCTTTCAACCAACAATCATCATTTACCCGGACTGTACAAGTTCCGAATCAAAAGCAGAACCGGTTTCGATATAAAATTTTTTTGCAAATCGCTAAGAATACAAATCCGGCGTCATTTTTGTATCTCAACGTTTGTCGCAGCGGGGTATAATCACTTTGTGATTACTCACAACCCGCAACAAATCAAACAAGCAAAAAAAAAAAAATCTTTCCGAAACCGACTTCATCCAAACAGATCGAAAACGAACTTAATCGTTTAAATACTTTGATTCAAATAAAACAAATCGAGTGTCATCATTAGGGCACAAAAGTAAAGATTCGAATTAGAACAAACACACTGTTCTTAAACGGAATCAAGCCCGAAGGATCAATTGAAAACCCAATTGATTCATAAGCAAACTCAATCGTAAAAATTCTCACGGATCAGAAAACCCCCAATTAATCCGAAACCCTAGATTTCAAATTGGAGGATATTAGTGGTCGTACAAGAACACCACACCGGAGACAGTAAAGGACGGACAAAACCGCAGCCATCATAAACAAAGAGGCCGGAGAACCGTCGGTGTATTATTGGAGAAGAAGAAGATAAAAGATCTTCTTGAGAGAAAAAGAAACGAAAAGCGAAACTCAAAAGAAAAATATACGCGTGAGTTTATCTCAAATAAAAGGAGATAAAAGGGTTAATAAAGGGACACGTGTACGAAAAAGGGCGAATCTGATTTTATTTTAGTTAAGGCATCGGGTTAAACCATCAACCCTCCAGGTTCCAAAGTTTTCAAAACCACTTTATTTTACATTATATATTTTGATATATACAGTTTTAGTTTGATAAGTTATTTTAAAACATTATTAAAATCTTATCATATTTTTGTTTAGTATATCTAACCTAGTTTTTACACTACTTAGAATACTGACTAGGAATAATTTGTAAGGAGTAATTAACCTTAGGTTATTCAGTTTAAATTTTATAATCTCCGAGGATAGTTTAAAAATTGTTAAAACTATACCTAGCAAAGTTTTACACCCATTTGAGGAAGATAAAACATTAAGAGCTCAGTTTAAGAAAAGAATTTTTATATATATACACTTTGTGTTAAAATTCTTTATTGGAGATTTATTTGTCATTTTAAAATATGACGAACGACAAGTGGTAAAAGGAACCTAGTACTAACATTTCGAGTAGTACACCCCAATTTCAATGCCCAATCACGAAGCCCGCGAATTACTCATTATGGGCAATTCGAATGCAAATCATTCTCGGCGAATGGTTTATGGGAAACAATTGAGCCGACCGAAACGACTCAATCAGATAAGAAAAAGGAAAAAACCGCTATTGCTTTCCTTTACCAAGCCTTACCCGAAGAACAATTACTTCAAATAACAAAGCACAAAACCGCAAAAGACATTTGGAATGCTTTGAAAACTAGACACGTTGGCGAAGACAGAGTTAAACAAGCAAGACTACAAACACTCAAATCCGAATTTGAGATGTTATATATGAAGGAAGATGAAACAATCGACTCTTTCACCACAAAACTTACAACACTCGTAAACAAAGCCGCTAGTCTAGGACACACAATAGAAGATGAAACCTTAGTACGGAAACTACTAAATCTCAGTGCAGAAGGTATCGCAAATAGTCGCATCTATAGAACAATATTCGATCTAAGTGAAATGACATTAGAAGAGGCGATAGGAAGACTTAAAACCTACGAAGAAAGGATTAAGTTCAAGAAAGGAAAACAAGTGGACAATCAAGACAAACCGATGTTCACGACATGACAATAGAGGGAAAAATTTCAGAGGACGTGGACGTGGAAGATATAAAGGATGGAAGAACCACGATAAAAATAACCACGAGAAGAAGGATGGAGAAAACACTCACAATCACTTCAACAAACAGAATATTTACTTTAGCAAAGTTAGATGTTACAAGTGCAATAAGACTGGTCATTATGCATCTAAGTGTCATTCAAAACCAAACACTAGTATGCAATCTAATCTTGTCGAGGAGGACTTAGAACCTACCTTATTAATGGCAATATTAGAAGACCCACATGTAACAAAGCTAGAAGATCAAAAGGTCTCGCTACGAAGAAGATGTAGGATATAAAGAGACAGTGTTGACGGTCAATGGTATTTAGACAATGGAGCTAGTAACCATATGGTGGAATAAGAGAACACTTTAAAGAACTAGATGAGAACGTTAGTGGAAAAGTAAGATTCGGAGATGGATCTCATGTAGAGATTAAAGGAAAAGGTTCAATCCTATTAGAATGTGAAGACGAGAAACAAAGAATCATATCCCAAGTCTATTACATTCCTAGCTTGAAAAACAATTTATTGAGCCTTGGACAATTTACCGAAATAGGTTGTAAAGTTGTAATGGACGACGATGAACTACGACTTTATGACATGGACAACAAAATCTTCTTGATAGTCACAAGACAAAGAAACCGTCTATACAAAGCAAATCTGAAGATAGGCACACCTGTTTGCTTATTAGCAAACTTAAGTGACAACACTTGGTTATGGCACGCACGATTAGGACACCTCAACTTTGAATCATTAAAATCTATGACTCAAAGAGAGTTAGTTCAAGGAATACCTGCCATTAAACATACAACACAAATTTGTGATGTTTGTTTAGTTGGTAAACACAATGAGCACCATTTCCCAAGAAAGCAAAAACTAGATCAACATCACCATTAGATTTAGTTTACGGAGATTTATGTGGACCAATAACACCACCAACACCATCTCGAAAGAGATATATATTCTTGTTAGTAGATGACTACTCAAGATATATGTGGCGTATTCCTAAGTACGAAAGATCAAGCTTTCGGTACTTTCAAGGAATACAAAGAAACAATAGAGAAGGAGCTAAGGATAACATTGAAAATGTTAAGAATCGATCGTGGAGGAGAATTCACATCTAACGAATTCACTCAATATCGCAAAGAAAACGGCATAGCACGACAACTAACCGCACCTTACTCACCACAACAAAATGGAGTTGTTGAGCGAAGAAATAGGACAATTATGTCTACTACGAGATGCATGATGAAAGCAACTAACATGCCACAAAACTTTTGAAATTTGAAGTCATTAGACACGCAATATACATTCTAAACAAATGTTCCTACAAGAGCCTTAGAAGACATTACTCCATATGAAGCAATTAAGGAGAAAAGCCAAACTTAGAAAGTTTAAGAGTTTTTGGTGCATAGCATATGCAAAGGTACCATCACAACATCTGACAAAGTTAGATGATAGAAGTAACAAAATGGTATACTTAGGAAGCGAACAAGGATCAAAAGCTTATAGACTGTTTGATCCAACAACACAAAGAATATGTGTTAGTAGAGATGTGAAGTTTAAGGAGGATGAAGCATGGGACTGGAAGGATTACCTAGATGAACACACCAACGATGAACCCGAATGGTTTGACTTCAAAGTCGAAAACCTTGAAGCCACAAATGAACATCGGAAAGCGAAACCATCCGGAAGAAGAAGGCGATGATATCCACGCAAACGATGATCATGAATATGAAACATCGAAGAATCGACTCACCCTCACAAACATTTCGCACACCATCTACAATTTCATCACGAATAAATACTCAAATTACACCAACTACCTCAAGACATTCAACCAATCAAAGTAGCTCAATTGCAACCCGGAATCTACATCCGGACTTTGATCACACACCACTACAAGGTTTTAGAACATTGAATGATCTATATGAAAACACCGGAAGTTTTACCCGAGCATTTATTACTAGTGAAGATGAACCAAAGAATTACAAGGAAGCATCAAGCGATCAAAATGGATCGAAGCAATGAAGGTCGAATTAGATTCCATCAATAGAAACAATACATGGGAACTAACCACACTACCAAAAGGACAAAAAGCCATTGGATTAAAGTGGGTATTCAAGACCAAGAAAGATGCTAATGAAAATATAGTCAAGCATAAAGCTAGATTAGTAGCAAAAGGCTACATACAAGAGCATGGCATAGACTTTGAAGAAGTCTTTGCACCTGTAGCAAGAATGGAAACAGTCCGACTACTATTAGCCATAGCTGCTAATAACAAATGGGAAGTACATCACCTAGACGTCAAATCGCATTTCGCATGGAGACTTAAAAGAAGAAGTGTATGTTACACAACCCAAGGATTTATAAAAGAAAATGGAAAAGTCTGATTGATAAAAGCTCTATACGGATTAAGACAAGCACCACGTGCATGGAACATAAAGTTAGATAATACCTTGAAGTCCTTAGATTTCAAGAAGTGCGCTTTAGAACAAGCTGTCTACACAAAGAAGTCAAAAGACTCAATACTTCTAGTAGGAGTCTATGTGGATGATTTAATCATCACTGGCACACCAAAGAAAGAAATAGACAAGTTCAAAGCTCAAATGGAAGAGAAGTTCGAGATGAGTGACCTAGGATTACTATCCTACTACTTAGGAATTGAAGTCACACAAACTGGAGGTGACATATCAATAAAGCAATCCGCCTCGCAAGCAAGATCCTAAAAGAAGTTGGAATGCTAGACGCAACGAAACTTTAATACCTATGGATCCGTGAACAAGACTAACAAAGAACACTGAAGAAACAACGGTCAACTCAACTGAATATAGAAGCTTGATTGGATGCTTACGATACTTGTTACATACAAGACCCGACTTAAGTTACTCCGTTGGATTACTAAGTCGTTTTATGCAAGAACCGAAGGAACAACACATGAAAGCTATAAGGCAAGTACTACGCTACGTTAAAGGAACAAAAGATTATGGAATCACCTACAAGTACAATGGAAGAAAACAGATACAAGGTTATAGTGACAGCAGCTACGGAGTCAACACTCAAGAAGGCAAAGGCACTACTGGAATTATCTTCTACTACGGTGAATCACCAATTAGCTGGAGTACACAAAAGCAAGCCACGGTAGCTCTATCATCATGTGAGTCCGAATTCATTGCGACAACAATGCAATGACAACACAAGCATTATGGTTAAAGAGACCGCTAGCAAGCTTACACACACGGAAGAAGAAAAAGTTACAATCTTGGTCGACAACAAATCCGCCATCGAACTAATGAAGAATCCGTATTCCACGGAAGAAGTAAGCACATTGACATAAAGTACCACTTTATAAGAGAATGCGTCGAAAGAGAAGACCTACAAGTCGAATTTATAAGTGGAGAATTTCAGAAGGTCGACATCTTGTGAAGGCATTACCAAAGATCAGATTCCTCACCATGAGACAACTAATTGGAGTCAAAGATCTAAAGCAAGCCGATTGTGATTAAGGGGGAGAATATTGATTTAATCACTATCGACCCAACAGTCAACCCGTCACAACCCATATGACCCGGTCAACAAAAGTCAACCATACGAAAGTCAACAAAGCAGTTACATAACAGTTACATATAACTGCTCCAAATCTCAGAACCGACACAATGGTTCAAACGTACCCTTTCATTACTATATAAACAACAGTACATTCGTTTGTAACATAGATGACATATTTGATTATTACAAAGACATATTTATAGTTTACTTAATCTTTGCACAATACTCATTCGGTATACAAGTGATTGAAACGTTTAGACCATAGATCCAGTATAAAAGGCCAACACAGATTTTGAAAAAAAGAAAAATGTGATATACGGTCAATTTATGGATACACCAAAGAGGCAAGTGCTCAAATCAAGGGACAATTGATGGATACTTGCCAAAAATACGTCAATCATGAACCTGGTCTTGATTTTCGTCTCGATACATTTGTGAACTCAAAGTTTCGGTTATGGTCAATAAAAGAAAACGTAACACCAAAATGTGTAGGAATTATTTTAACGTAAGTTTATTTAATACTTAGCGTCTTCAAAATTTCGAGATTGAAGAGTATTTTTGGTATTTTTAACGTGTTCAAAAATGTGGGTTTTACATCATTGCTACAACAAACCATTTGAGGTCATTCACACGAAAGTACTAACACATCATCGATCCTAAACTGAAAAGTGTAATTAACTAATTGATCTCAGATTTGTTTCTCAATGTATTTCAAGGTTTCATCATGCCTCAAGGGCCTATTACATGAGGAGAACAAATATTCATCACAGATCGACCTTAACGAAAATATGATTAACAAGTCAATGATCTCAGCTTTGATCTTTTTTGTGTTAGGTTCATAGAACACATAGATCTATATAGATCTATACACAAAAGACCTTGTGCCTCATGGATCTAAAACGTTTTTGTTATTAATATACGAATCTTAAAGGAATGATATTAACAAGTATGTTAACCCATGTCCTTGGCTCGGTTGAAACTCAATAACAACAAAGGAACGAAATATAGTACCTACCTTTGAACCCTCGTGGCTGTTAGAATATTGATTCGCTAATGATTCAAGAATCATCCCTGTGGCTTAAAACGAATCATATCACCTAAGCCATCCCTGTGGCTTTGATGATGAGCATCATACCATCACTACGGCAAGGTCAATATTAATTGTCATGGCGTTTCTTTTGAGTAATTTTAGGGTTGAATGAGGGTTTGGTGTTTATCTGAGATGTGGTTAGAAAGAGATTAGGAGGAGGCGTTTTGTTTGTGTGAGAAATTTTAGGGTTTGTGTGAGATAGTGGGGAGTTTTATAACCTGATATTTAGGGTTAAATGATCAAAATGATTTTGTGGTAGCAACTGGGTCACGTATTTGGTCCACCGAACAGATTTTTATCATGGGCCGTACCATATAAGTCTTAAGTGGGATAAATTATCTAATATGGTTCTTGGGCTCTAATCCTTTTTTTTGGTAATATGGACCGAATATGACATACATTAACATATTTGCGTGGAAATGTTTGATGTTGTAATATCACTCAAATATTTGTCTATGTGTCGTGCTACATTTTGATCATATATTTGACCGAGTTTAAATAGTTATGCATGTGGGGTTGGACAAGTTTTTTGGAACAAAACATGTTTATCCGGTTTGATGATGGGATATCTTAAGACCGTGAGATTTGGTGATGATGTATTTTGTTAAGTGCGATTTAATGATGCAATTTGTTGTTGAAATTTGTTGAGCTATGAGATTTATGATAATGTGGTGGATGACATGATTTGGTGATTCGTCATGTTACGTGTGTTGGCAATGTGGTGTATACATTTTCACGAAGATTATTATGTCGAGGCTTAAAGTGTTTATTGAACAAAGTTGACTACGGGGCTATTTATGTTCGATATCTCTTATTTGGAATGGATGTGAGGTTTTTCGGATTCGTTTACTTATTTCGTCTTCTTTCTTTCTACCCTTCCGCGAAGATGACTTGTTTGGGCTTTTATAGAGTGTGATAAAGACTTGGCTATTTAGTTGCAATTGTGATTCTTTCTCGAGCCAAATCGTTACTATCACTTCGGTGTCTCACACAGTAGAGGATACGTCAAGAGGTTTTGTACTTTGGGTACACCGTTTCTTCTTCACAAGGATTAGTACAAGTTTAAGTAACAAATCGGAAAATTCTACTTCATGATCAAGTTTGGTATATCGGGTTTTCTTCTCCATGTGGTCATTACAATAGCCGAAGAGTTGCGTGATTGATGTGTTTTCCAAAGTGTTGATTGGATGGTTGATGATGTTGATGATGTTGGATAATGGACCGTTGATGAACCGCTGCATGTTCCCTAAAGCAGATATTCACGAAACCAAACTTGTCTTAACACATTCAAACTAACATTGTTTACGGTTTTGTCTTGATTTTGTAAAATCCATGAAAGAAATTATTTCTCGGTTTAAATCATAGACTTGTAAAATCCGTAACAATGGAAACATCACGTTAAAGTAATGAGCATTTCGGTTCTATCTTGCGGTTTATTCTTGGTTTTGTAAAATCCATGAAGAAACTATTTCTCGGTTTAAACCATAGAATTGTAAAATCCGTATTGATGGACCATCACGGAGAAAGGAAGGTGTATTTCGGATCCTATCGATCTTTGGTACTACGGTTTCTACTTGAAGAAGGGATAAAAGGTGTACTTCATGAATTGGATGTGTGTTTGGATATTCGTCATGGCGGTTTGGTTACTTCAAAGTTTCTGGGTTATGCTCATTATACCATGGTCGGGATGAAACCATTATCATAGTTCACTTAAAAAGTCAAAGGAGGCTAGATTTGAGCGATTCGGAAGATGTGACAACGGCGTTAATTCGGTATTATTTATTTGAGGTTGAAGTGAATTATCACGGGCGAGTGTACTTAGTATCACGAAGGTATCGGGGATGGTTGGATGAAGATTCTTCATGATCCTTGTTCAAGCTTGTTATTTAAAGCGAAGACTTGGAAATCTAGTTATTGTTGAGTGACTTTTCCTTTTCTTTTACCGTTTGGGGAATTGGGCTCTTATCATCTCAAAATAACTATCACTTTAAGGAGTTACGTTGTAGTGCTCAGTGTCACATTCAATTGTGGTTTTTCAAGAGGTGATGTACGTCTTATACTTGATGGTTGGTTGGATGAAGAGTATAGAGTACTTAGAGATTCAATGGAGGATGAAGTCTCGTCACCGCTCTTTGTTTCATATGTGCAAGTTTAAGTCACGAGTTCGGGTTAGTTTACTTCGAGGTCAAATTCTTCATATTGGGTTTTCTCCATCGATTGTCACGACAAAGAGCCTCTTGAATGAAAATGGGGTTGATTACAAGTTTTGCCAAGAGATTGAAAAGAGAGAGATTATGATGCTCACATCAGAGACTCCAAAGAAAAGAAATGTGTGCGTTTGGTCGCATTATCTTGAATAAGAAATCTTCTTATGACGTTTGAATACTTGAGTTCAAACCTCGTTCTCTAAAGAAAAGAAATGTATTGCTTGATGCACATTATCTTGAAGAAGAGAAATCTTCTTATTATGACCATTCTCAACAACATGCTTCATACTTTTTCCATGTGCTTCATCATCAAGTGAACGGGCTATCATTATTGATTTCTCATTCCACTTGCTCGATTATAATGAAGATGGCGACATCATGTGCTTATTTTGAGGGAGAAGTGTGAATAGAACATTCGGATGATTTTCACTTATTTAATCAAGAATGGCAACTCCGTATGCAACTCTTGAGGGGAGAAGAAGTGTGAAATTCTTGCATGGTTGATTATTATTTGAGAATTTAAATGGTCATCTGACTCTAAACTCATGTAAGAACCGAGCTTCTTCTTATCGGGTAATCTTCACATGGAGTTTCTTCTTAAGGAGTTAGTTGACATCTTCTGGTGATATGAGTTTATTGACAAAGTGCCTCCGGTTAATGCTTCTTCACATCAACATGATGATTCGAACAACCTTCCATTCTTGTTTGATGTGATTGTTTGCTTGGTGTTACCATTTAGGTGTGCTCATTGCGGGATTGTAATTTCCTTGATGAACATCTTTATGTTCTTGTTTGATTGGGAGGGATCTTAATTAAGGATTTGCAAGATGTAAGTTAATTGGGAAGCTTTTGGTGATGTTCTTGTGTTTTGGTGAGTCAAAGATGTTAACTATCTATTCCCCAACCGGACAATCTTGAAGAAGGTCGAGTCTGATCGGTTCTACATTTTACGCTACATGTTAGAAGACTAAAGGCGCGTTGCATTTGATTATCTAAAGACTTCTTCTTAATCGAGCATTTATCAAGCAGTTGTCGGTTTAGGGAGAGCACTAATTGGGGAGAGTGAAATGTCGAATTTAATCCCCAATTAGACTTGCTCATTCTTTCTTGACAAGTTGATTCTCACAATATATTTGTGCTTATAGTGTTCTTCTCAAAAGATTTCAAGTATTTGGGCTTACAATGAGTTGCTAATTACGAGTGTCAAAACCGGCAAGGGGAAGGAGACAAGCATCTAAGCGAGTAAACTTGATGAACTTAATACTTCTAAGTAATTGAAGATATCCCGGAAGACAAATGTTATTACAGAGAGAAACTCAAGGTTTGACTCATGGCGAGTAAACTTGATGGACTTAATACTTCTAAGTGATTGAAGTTATCCGGGAAAACAAATGTCATGACCGAGAGAAACTCAAGGTTTTACTCATCAAGGCGTTTAGTGTTCTTATTTCAACTATGTGGGGAAGAGATGTTGAAAATGTTTACGAAGATATAAGAGGTACATTGGTGTGTGATGATCTCGATGTTATCGCAATCATCGGGGAGAAAATTGTGAACATTGGGGATGCTCAATTTGTTTTACTTGAGGCTTAATCATGATTCGGAGATATAATCACTTATTCCGGTGTTGACATCCATGAGAGATTGTCACCCGCAGAGATAATCGGTGATTCGGCTGTTTCTTCAATGTTATCGGTTGTTCTCTCTTTAGGGGAATGTGTGCCGGGTCCTTGAGCTTCATACACGATCATCGAGGAAAAAAATTGTTTACCACAAACATTGGGAGGTGTTTTCCTTCCCGCATGATGTGTATTTGGGAGAGTTATGGGATATTGGTGTACTTTGTTCTTGAGCTTCATACACATTCATCGAGGATGAAAGATGTGAACATTGGGGAGTTGTTCTTCATTACCCTCATGATGTGTATTCGGGTTCTTGAGCATTATACAAAGAGACCGATGCATCAATTCAACTACTTGGGGAATTGTTCTCTTGACACCTTTTGGAATGGATCGCTTGGACGTCCGTTGAAAGGAAATTTGAGAAGTGTTATTTATGTGTGGGATGATATGTTGATGTTCTCTTGGATGATATAACCCCGAGCGAAGAACCTCGATTATCGTTCTTAAATGGAGCGGTGGATTTATGATTATGGTGTGCATCTCTGTGCACAGCTTAGGAAAGCTTGAAATAGAAGCTTTGAATACGCTGCTCATCAAAAGGATTTTCGGTTTGGGGAAGCTACGAGTCTCACTTTCGGATGGTTCAATTTCTTTCTTGAATGCAAGAGCCTCGGAAGCTTTGGTGGTGAAAGTTTTAGGGATGATGACTTCTATCTTCTACAACGGGGCTGCTCGATATCCTTATCTCGGTACTCGTATCATCATCGTCTTAAACTATATCATCTATTCTATCTTTGTAAATATTTTTCAGAAAACAAAATACAAAAATATAAAACCAACAAAAACAAAATAGAAAAATATAAAACCAACAAAAAGAAAATAGAAAATTGTAAAATCAACAAAAACCCATAAAAATTCAGAAAATTGAAAAAATTCAAAAAATATGCTTTTCTTAAGACATGTCTTCTGGTATCGATAACATCTGCGGTCTTAGAAATGTCATTCAATAATGGCACGGGACCATAGATGAAGTTCGAGCAGGAGGTGTATATATTTCTATCTAAACATGTCTCAAAATATGGCTTGCTGATTACTTGATCGTGACCCGTGCTTAAACTATGGCTTCTTATTCATGTGCTTATAGCAACCTATTATTCTTAAAAGGAAGGAAAGTGCTACGCTTAACCGTTTTCACAAATTTCGTGCACTTATCCTAAAACATAATGAGGAAAGTATGTCGAAGGATCTGCTTGTTCCTACACAAATGTTTTTCCGTCTAAAATTCTTGAGAAAAATATTTGGTGTTTTCAAAAATGGTGGTAAATGAGTTGCTTTAAAACAATCGATGTCGAGTTTTATTAAATTTGCAAACTCAATCAATGACTTCAGCTTTTAAACTCTTGGAAAAATGAGTCATTGATTAAGGGGATAATGTTTTCAAATCTATATCATCTAACGAGCTTTCTTAATTATCCTCGTACTTAATTAAAACATGATATTTGCTCTAGGTGCCTAGGATATGATTGTTAGGACTAGGAATTTAGGATATGATTGTTAGGTTTAGATGATTAGTGTTTGATTAACACATAAACCCATGCCTGTATATTGATCCGATTGTTATGTTGAATTGACTTTAATTAGTCGATTGATGTTATGGGTGATGTCGATGATAAGGTTTTAAAAGGTACCATTTTGAGGGTCGTTTAAGTCCTTATTTGATCACTTTTGTATCCGTTATTGCTTAATATCGTTCCTTTTCACTTTTAGGTCTCGTGAAGGCAAAATGCTTAAATGACACTTATTTGGACATAAAGGCGAATATATGAAGAAAATGGCCAAAGTCGAAATCGAGACACTCACGATCATTGAATGTAGAAGGTGGCGTCGAGTTCTATGTGCGGCCGTCCCAGAATGTTGTGACGGGTCGGGAACTCAAAACTCGTGTTTTCAAGAGCGGCGTCTAGTGTGAAAGAGTAGGCCGTCGCTACTCGAACGGCCTAGATGCGATCGAGACGGCGTCGAAAGGCGAAGAGGGCGGCGTCGCGGACATAAGGTGGCGCCGTCGCAAGGTTAACGTGGCCAGGCGAAACCACAATGGCGGCGACACGGCGGCGTCACTAAACATAAGGTGGCGCCGTCGCAATTGTAATCTTATATATAGAATCCGAATTTTTCGGTCTTTGTGTGGAGAGTCTTTGGGTAAAACCTAAAACCGAACCTAAGGTGTCTTATACAGATATTTTAGGGTTTTAACCTATCTTACACCAAGATAAGTCTTTGCTTCATTAATTCAATTATGTCTTTGATTATTTGTGTGTATGCTTGCATGTTCTCCATGTCCGGCTAATTTATTTGTGTGTTTGCTTAGGAAGTATGAAACTTAATTATTAAATATTGATTGGTTGTTTCTTATCTTAGTTGATTAATGATCTAGTAATGCGATAGGTCATTCGTTGTGTACTTAATGCTTGATTCATCTTTGTGAAACCTAGAGTATGATTACGGTGATTGTAGTCTAAACCATCAGAAGGCGCCTTAGGTAGGAGTCTATGATCTCTAAGTGGATTTGTAGACAAGACCCTTTGGTAAGTTCAAAGAGTTAGGGAGAAAGCATACCTACAACTTTAGAAACACAACGCAACTAGGAATAAGCGTGACACTCAACCATCGATAGGAGATAATTAAGGAGTAATACAAACTAAGTAAACACATCTTTAAACTATCATACGAGCACACATTAATTAGACATAGACTCCCACAACCTTAGTTTAGATAATTAGATAATAGTAGAGTAATCGGTGAAATACCAACCCCCAAATCCAATACCGAGATTCGTACCTTTCCATTTTCATAAAATATAAAAGATAAAAATAATCTTCCTCGACCTTAACCTTAACGTAGTAACTCCTACTAGCATTCCTATTCCCTAGAGAACGATATCAATACCCGTGGCTTACCTAATTACTACACTACAGCGATTAGGTTCACTTGCCTAGGGTGTTATAAAACTTGCTCGAAGAAAGGAAGTTCCTTTGACCCCGAGCGCGTGTGGCGTTATCAAGTTTTGGCGCCGTTGTTGGTGAATAGAATAGCTAGTTAGTAGTCCACCTCGTTTAGGTTTCTTTGTTGATTCCTATCAAGTAAACTTTTTCTCATTTTAGATTTCTCTTAGTCTATCCCCTTCTTTGTGATTTTGTTCGTAACCCCATCACTCTTCATCATGGAGAATGATAACCAACCACCACTTAATAACCCAACACAAAAAATTCAATGTCACTCAAAACCCAACCCAATAACCAACACAACCGTCGAAGCCGATATGTGAGTAGAAACACCGACCTTGAGTTTGCGAGAAAATATTCGATGGTACAATTAGGGAAATTTGTTGAGAAAGTAGTCGGTATTGCTATAGTTGGCTCAATGATTAGCGATAATTTGGAAAATGGCATAATAAACAACAACGTGGATGTGGAAAATAATGCTTACTTTAATCTTTACCCCACTAAGGAAGAAGTTGCGTACCATCAATACATAATCAATAATCCACGATCACCCATCATTAGGATATGCCCAAAGATTAGGAGAGAAATCCTTGGAACCTAAAATCCCTTGTATGATCGGATATAGGAGTGTCGACCATGCTTACATGAATCTTGAATCCCCCGTTAATGTAATGTCATCTGCATGTCTACAATGACATTATGAATGAGCGACTCAATATTAGGAAAGACCCTAAGTATCCAGGAGGAGTTTGTAACTTTGTGGGAAGAGTCAAGGATGTGCATGTCTTTATAGGAGATTTCACCTACCTAGTTGATTTTATGGTTATAGAAGATGTAGGATGCGTCATTGACTATAGTTTATCCCAAGTAGTGCTAGGGAAACCGTTTGTTGAAACATCTAGAATGAGCCACAACAAGCATGATGGAGCAGTTAGGTTCGAGGAAGGAACCGATGAGATTACTATAGGATGCCTTGGAAAACAATGAGTATGGCCACTTGTCCATTTATGATCAAGACAACATCAAAGCTTTTGAGGACAAAAGTAAGGAAGATATTGAAAAGGTCATAAATTCATGTGGGAAAGAAGGAGGCATTATTATAAGGATTGCTTGACTTTAGGGCCTAGGTATAGAGTCAATGAAGATTTTGTCAATATGATAGAATTTTCATTGAGAATGCGTGAGGAACCATAGGACACGACTATGAGTCTAGCTACAAGACTCTTGAATAAAGAAAAGCGCTTAGTGGGAGGCAACCCATGCTTAATTGTTTGCTTGTTAGTGTCATATATCTTTTATTAATTGTTTATCCTCATGTTTAAATTTGTAAAATGCTTTATTTTGTTTTTAACCTCGTCTTAATTGCATATAAAGGTATTTTACATTAGGGATAAGTGTAGGGAGGATTACACGTTTTCAAAAGAAACGTAAACATGAGAATAACAATTAACTAAAAGATATATATGTTTGTTTGTTCGAGTCAAATGCTTGTATCGAGTCATAATGGATGTTTTGCGAAATTTTTCGATTCTAAAGATGTAAATTTTCGAATTTTTCCGAAAAATGAGACCGGTTTTGTCGGGATAACTGGCGTCGAGATTACAACTTTGGCGGCGTCGGAAGGAGTAAAACATCGATTACTTTTCTCGTTTTACGAGCTACTTATAAATTTTGGAATTTTCCGGTCTTAATTTTCTTAGAAATTACGTAAACATCCATTCCACAAGCATTATATCCTAGTTTAAATCGAGTCTTATATATATTATTACCGCCGATTTTACGAAGGTTTCGTTTGTTTTCTTCAAGTGTGCGAGGTTTAGTTTGTCAAGAAGAAGTTACAAAAGATTGGAAGGAGCTTTTCACGCATAAATTCTTCTTGAAAAGAATTTAACCACCACTTTACGGATCTACCGAGCTAATCGGGGAGTATTAGTTTCTTTCGTTTTTAATTACCTTCTTTATCATAACTTTGATACTTCGGGAACATTGGGGACAATGTTGGGTTTAAGTGTAGGAGGGAAAATAAAGCAGGAACTTTGAAACTATGCTTATCCTTGACTATTTGCTTTGTCCAATTGTGATTGTGTAATAAACCATGAGAAATGTCGGTTAGGGTAATTTTGGCACCAAATTTAAAATTTTTATGACATATAAGAGTGGGCCATTAGTCTTAACAAAAGCGTCTCATGGATAGGAAGTTATATGACTAGCACAAAACCCTTTACCACCCAAATTCCACCCAAAATGTGAGGATCGCCACTTAGATTAGTAGGAATTAAAGCATTCATCTTCAATGCTTAGAGTGTGAACCGGTAGTATATTAGATTCTAGAACTTGTTTTGTGATGCATTCGAGATCGCAAGTGAGGCTACACTTGTGTAGTTAGGAATAACTAAATGATAAGAGGCATTAGGATAACCCTTGTTTGATACACTAATATAATTACTTCTTCCACTTGGTTGAGTAATTCCCCGCACCCTTTCGTTGTACTCATCTTTAGTACACGATACCTGAGTTAACCCCTCGAGCCTATCCTTTTCGCGGTTCTCGTGATGTTTCGGTTTTCCGGAATATCAATGAAAACATTATTTACCCCCCCCCAAATATACACCCAAATCGCCTTAGCCTACCCCTTATGCACTCACTTTTAGTGCAAATATTTATTATCACCCCAAACCCTTAGTTCAATTATCTAGTTGCTTGCATAAGTTGCTAAGTCGAGTCATATCCTTTGTATCTGATTTTGGGATGATTGGGATTCATGGGAAAAGTTAAAGTTTATGAAATGACGGGAAGGGCGTTAAATTCAAATTCCTTTGTTTACGTAATAATGTACCCCAAGTGTTTTGATCTTTTCGATTCGGGTCAAATTAGTGTTAGAATAATAAAAACTCAAGTGTAGGGATATGCCTATAAATCCTTAGTATTTTGATGTTATCATAGAGGATGGTAGAGTAAAAGTGTATGAAAAAAAAAAAAAAAAAAAAAAAAATCGAAAAAAAATAGAAAAAAAAAAGAAAAATAAAAATAGAGTGAAAAAAAAAAAAAAAAAAAAAAAAAAAAAAAACATCCTACCATCTACATCTATCTTTTAATTTATGTTTGTTTATTTCCGTTATCTAGAGTTTAGAGTGTCGAGTCTTGGCTTAGCAGCGCATTCTTCATATGCATTTAACATAGAGATTTTGACTTACCACCACTTAATAGCCTATCCACCAAACCCTTATTTCCTACCGTAAGCCTAACGTTACAACCCTTTAAAGACCTCTTTGATAGTCTTTCCTAGGTGCTTCGCCAAAGCGATGGAGGTTTGATCTATTCTCAAGCCTATGGTAATCTATGTACTAGGACCGGTTAATGAGTGTTTATCTTCCATTTTCTATTTTGTTATATTTCATATATACACCGAGAGATGTGAGTATCCAAACACCCCATGTGAGGTGCTAGTATGTAATTCCGTGCTTGTTATGACTTTCTTGGGGCTTATATGTGTTGTGGACCGTTTTGAATTAATCTTGAATGACCACAACTTACAAATTAATTGGCTAAAAGCACATTTGCTTGAGGACAAGCAAATAACAAGTGTAGGGATATTTGATAAGGTTTTAAAAGGTACCATTTTGAGGGTCGTTTAAGTCCTTATTTGATCACTTTTGTATCCGTTATTGCTTAATATCGTTCCTTTTCACTTTTTAGGTCTCGTGAAGGCAAAATGCTTGGAATGACACTTATTTGGACGAAAAGCGAATATATGAAGAAAATGGCCAAAGTCGAAATCGAGACACTCACGATTCTTTGAATGTATAAAGCGGCGTCGGTTCTATGTGCGGCGTCGTGGGAAAATGTGTGACGGTCGAACTCAAAACTCGTGTTTTCAAGAGGCGGCGTCTAGTGTGAAAGAGTAGGTCGTCGCTACTCGAGCGGCCTAGATGCGATCGAGACGGCGTCGGAAGGCGAAGAGGGCGGCGTCGCGGACATAAGGTGGCCGTCGCAAGGTTAACGTGGCCAAGGCGAAACCCTAATGGCGGCGACACGGCGGCGTCACTAAACATAAGGTGGCGCGTCGCAATTGTAATCTTATATATAGAATCCGAATTTTTCGGTCTTTGTGTGGAGAGTCTTTGGGTAAAACCTAAAGCCGAACCTAAGGTGTCTTGTATAGTATTTTAGGGTTTTAACCCTATCTTACACCAAGATAAGTCTTTGCTTCATTAATTCAATTATGTCTTTGATTATTTGTGTGTATGCTTGCATGTTCTCCATGTCCGGCTAATTTATTTGTGTGTTTGCTTAGGAAGTATGAAACTTAATTATTAAATATTGATTGGTTGTTTCTTATCTTAGTTGATTAATGATCTAGTAATGCGATAGGTCATTCGTTGTGTATAATGCTTGATTCATCTTTGTGAAACCTAGAGTATGATTACACGAGTGATTGTAGTCTAAACCATCCGAAGGCGCCTTAGGTAGGAGTCTATGATCTCTAAGTGGATTTGTAGACAAGACCCTTTGGTAAGTTCAAAGAGTTGGGAGAAAGCATACCCTACAACTTTAGAAACACAACGACTAGGAATAAGGCGTGACACTCAACCATCGATAGGAGATAATTAAGGAGTAATACAAACTAAGTAAACACATCTTTAAACTATCATACGAGCACACATTAATTAGACATAGACTACCACAACCTTAGTTTAGATAATTAGATAATAGTAGAGTAATCGGTAGAAATACCAACCCCCAAATCCAATACCGAGATTCGTACCTTTCCATTTTCATAAAATATAAAAGATAAAAATAATCTTCCTCAACCTTAACCTTAGCGTAGTAACTCCTACTAGCATTCCTATTCCCTGAGAACGATATCAATACCCGTGGCTTACCTAATTACTACACTACAGCGATTAGGTTCCTTTGCCTAGGGTGTTATAAAACTTGCTCGAAGAAAGGAAGTTCCTTTGACCCCGAGCGAGCGTGTGGCGTTATCATCGACCACCATATATTTGTATGTGTTGATCATCATATTGGTTATAAGAATGTTCCCGATCGGATCCCACAATTGAAGATGATTGAAGGGTAACTATATCTTGGGTTGACAAATGAAAGCGGGCTTATGGACTTCAATGGAAGTTGGCATGAAATGCAAAGAGGTCTTCTTGCATCGGAGATGGTTTTCTTCACAAGTGAAGAGCGGGCTTATGGACCTCGGTTGGCATTCAAAATGCAACGGAAGAAGTCTCACTGCATTTGACGGTTTTCTTCAACCTACAACAACAACAACTGAAGCTTCTCAACCACTAGCGTATCTTTGTGCGGGATACCATTTTTGAACAATTTTGAATAAATTTGAATAAATTGTTTTGAAAATGGAATATATTATTTTGAAAATATATTGGACTAAATTTTGAAAATCACGGACTTCATTTTATCAAAACTTAAGTCACTCAATTATCGACTACGGTCATCGATTGAGGGAGAGTGATTTAATTTAAAATATTTTCATTCAATATATCTTCAAAAAGTCCGTTTTGTACAACAAAAGTGGTGATCTAAAGATTTAATGTTATGTCATGGTATGATTTTTCTTTAGAATCAAGGTCTTTCAAAATGAAATCTTTTACATTCTTGTTTGATTGTGAAATTGTTTTGTTTTACTTAAAGATCTCTTAAAACTATCATACGACACTAACAATCTTTAATGTCTTAAATGGTCCGTATCAATCATCTTTCAAAATTGAATCTTGCCACGTCTTTCCCAAAATTTTTTAAATGATTTAAATCAATTGGGATCACAAATCTCAAATGGTTTGATATTTTTGATCGGGGTGAGATCGTGTTTTAAATCTCAAATCGGTTTTAATGGAATTGGTTTAGTCCTTCAAAGCACTCCATTCCATGTGTAAACGATTTCAAATACACAATGCACATGTTGAGGAGGAGGATTTATCAAAAACCGGATGAGTATTTAAACAAGGCCACATTTTCTCCCATGTTTTCTAAACCTAATTAAATCACTTGGGATCCAAAATCTCAAAGGTTTGATATTTTTGATCGGGAGAAATTTGTGATTTAATTTGAAATTTGATAAAAGTTGATCGTTTTGATTCAAAGTGCAAGTTCTCTCAATATGTGCTAAACTCTTTCGAATCTCGAAGCACATATTGAGGGAATCAAAACCATCTTTCAGGTACAAAGTTTTTAAAAGAGATTATAAAGTACCTTGATTGTGTTTTCAAATGGTTTCTTAATGGATTTTGTGATTGTGGATGTGCTTCAAAGAACTCTTGCCTCTATGTGATAAAATGTTTTAAAATATCCTATGCATATTGAGGGAGAATTTTACCAAGAAAATCAAATGGCTTTTCATATGAAAATTGTGATCAAAGAAAATATTTCAAAGTCCTCTTGCCTCCATGTGCCAAACAATTTCAAAATCATATGCACATGTTGAGGGAGGTTTCTAAATGATCAAAACTATTAAGGTACAAAATGCTTTGATCTCGTATCACAAGTACCTTGATTGTTTTCAAATGATTTTTAATTGGTTTCATGAAAGAATGAACAATACCAAAAGACCGACCAATTTACTTTATGCATGGTGTTATAAGGATGGTTAGGTTAGGTATTAGTTCCCGATCCGCCGAGCCCGGAGGGATCTACCGAGGACAATCCACTAGATAGTGTAGAGTCTTTAGGTATGATGAAAAAAGGAGAAAAGTGAGATATGGGAAGAGTGCGGATGAGGTGAGCTAATCTTGGAATAAACCCAACAAGGTTCTAGTGATGAAGTCTTGGTAAGCCTTGAAGGGGTTGAAGAATGAAAAAGAATTGAATGTGAAAAGGGTGAAAATAAATAGCCCTCAATAATTCAACCTTAGGGCAATAAGGGTTCAATACATATCTCTTGGTGGTTACCAAGGTAACACTTGGTATTGAAGACAAGGCGTCATGGACCCGATGGCGTCTTGCGCTAAACTTCCCAAGCTACTCAAGTTCCTCTTAAAGGGCTTGTTTCATTCTCACGGGAACCGACATAATCTATCGACTTTCTCTTAGAGATGGTTGATATTGAAGTAGGAGACCCTCTCCCCAGTTTCCGACACAGGAACAAAATATGCACTAATTGAGTCTAGAGCCAAGAGATCATCCACACTATCTCATTAGGACACTAAATTATTGAAGACTTCTTTGTTTCACACAATGTGGAAAGTAAGTATATATTAAGAGTCCTCGCATTATCCTAGTGGTATTGCTAGAACATCCGAGTGATATGTAAAAATATTCACAATGAAGATGGAAATCATACAGAGCCAACATCAAACAAGCTCTTGGTGGGTGACATGTGAGATCTTCTCGTAAGATCAAGCTTGTGACAAGCTGGATAGAAGCGATGGGGAGATTCAATCTTGAATCAACCTTGGTCCGAGAATGGAATTGTGAATACTTTTGGAAAAACCGTTCGATGTGCAAATCTTCTTTTCTCTACACATCGAATGTGTACTTATGTTTTCAAAATTCAAAAGTATCTCGATTGAAAAAATACTTTTAGAAATACCGTTCGATGTGCGAATCTCTTCTTTTCACTAGTACGTCGAATGTGTATTCTCTCTCAAATACAAAAGTATTTTGTTTGAAAATTGATCTTTCTCATAAAACCTTCGTTGTATTGCAAAACTCTTTCTTCAAGCAATACATGATTGTTTTCAAATCATTTTCATCAATCGATGAATCTCGATTATTGGTTCACTCACTCCGTGTTGTCTTCTTTGAGGCGCTCGGTTTGAGAACGGTAGAAGCAATTGCGAAACCACATCAAGGAGATTCTTTGGAATCCTACGATCACAGGCGGTATTTATCTTGATCAGCGAGGAACCGTGGGCGTGTACCTCAATTCAATGAAAGTGATCAAAGACACTTTCGTGTGTTTTATTGCTAGCTTGTTGTTTGCGGTACATTTGGACGGTTGCGGTGATCGAGTTTGACAAGTCAATCAAAGCCGCATGCTCACGGCATCCGCGCTTAGCGAAGAAATCATGACTGGTGCATAATCTACATAACACGGTTCGATATTACTATACTATGCTTACATTACTGACTGCTGCAAATATCATGAACTAGTAAAGCTTCCCTTACTCGGATGGAAAGATGTCATGATTCAAAAGTGTGAGCATGTCGGTCCAAAAGTCACAAATTCACATGATGGCAACACAATAAAGGGTGATCCGAGAGATTTCTGTGGTGATGATCTCATTAAGCTCGAAGATCATCAATGATGTGGATCGATTAAAGACCTCCACTAAAAGTACAATGTAATCGGACTTTGAAGAATCGCTACTAAAGCACAAAGATGCGGATGTTGAAGAATTAAAGTCTCGAGCTCAAGACTAAGTCAAGAAAGAATGCTAGGATTCAAAATGTAAAACATGGGGTGACCTCCTTAGGGAGATTGTTAGGAATTAGAAAATTCCATAGTGAAGAGTCGGTCGCTGAATATTATCTAGCATAAGTTAGCTCGTAGACTTATCGTTATTCGTTATTATGTAGTTAATTAGTTAGTCGTTAGCGTAAAATAGTTTAGTACAACACCGTGGAGGAAGGACGGGCCTTTACCCAATGTATCCACGATCCACGGCCGATCGGGAGGTCGTATTTCATGTAACTATAAATACCCCTTCCATCCATGGAAGGGGTGGTGCTTTCAATCTAATATTCTACATTTTGTGAAGTAACTCTCTACCAATAAACCACCCAACTCTCTAACTTTCTCTCTCTAATGGCAAACATGTATTTTGATCTCCCAAGACCACCCGAATCATCAAACACATAAAATAACGATCCTACAGGCATACAGTGGGTAAAGACTCGTCCTTCCTCCACGGTGTTACACTAAACTATTCTACGCTACTGACTAACTAATTAACTATTAAATAACGTAAACAACGACAAATCTACGAGCTAACATATGCTAGACCATTATTGGGGTGACCGACACTTTAACATGGAATTTCCAATTCCTAACAATCTCCCCCTAAGGGAGGTCACCCCATGAAATACATTTTGCTTCCTAGCATTCTATCTTTGACTTCGTTCTTGAGCTCGTAGACTTGAATTATTCATTTCCGCAATCTTTGTGCTTAAGTAGCGATTCTTTAAAGTCCGCGTTGATTTGTACTTTAAGTGGAGGCCATAAAATTGATCCACATCTTTGATGATCTTGACTTTCATTGAGATCATCGACCACAAGAAATCTCTCGGATCATCCATAGTTGTGTTGCCTTCATGTGATGTTGTGACTTCGGAC
>CM040246.1:18681669-18721260 GCA_022545495.1 Chrysanthemum lavandulifolium
GACTAGACTTTTGAGCCGGATGGAAGTTATTTCGGCTCGATTTTTCTTCGAACGTCGGGTTCCGGACTTAAAACTTGGACTACCGAAGGTGGGACGTGTCTTGATGCCGTGGGCTTGAGAATTGCACCTTTCCGTTGTATCCTTGGTAACTTGACTCATTGCCACGGGAGGAGGGGCATAGGAGTCGAAGGTCCATTGTCGTCTTACCACTCCGAGTGGTGGCGGCTTTCAATTCGGCATTAGGATTGGGAATTGTATTGCTTGGGAGTCCTCCGAAGATGATGAAGCTTTGTTCATATTCATGTTCATGAAGCGCTCATCATATTCTTTAACTCATTTGTCTCGCCGAGACATTGTGGTATCAATTTCCTTTTAAGCTCAACTCTCATGTTATTGATCCGAGTTTGCATTGAGCGTATGCTTGACTCGGTAATTTTCATGAAGTCATTTGGCATGGGAGCTTGAGGAGGTTGTTGATAACTTTGATGATTAGGAGCTTGATATGATTGGTTGAAATTGTTCGGTTTTGATTGAAATTTTGAGAGTTATTGAAATTGTGTCCTGATTGGAACAAAGCGATTTTGATTGCCATGGTTTTGCAGGGAGGAAAACCGGTGGTGTCATACCGCTAGGTGCAGTAATGAGGATCGACTTGTGGTCGGTATTGATTGTGGTTTACCGAAGCTACGGAGCTTGGTAAAAGGAAGCATCGGTTGCTTGACAATCATAATCGCATGTGGACCACTACAAGTTTCACACACCTTGTTTACGGCTTTGGTGGTTACGGCTTATGAATTTCGCTTTTGATTTCCTTAACATCCTTAATCATACAACGGATGGCATCCGTTAGAGCGGCTATCGAGTCTGCTAACTTTCGGAAGAGTTCTTGGATGAAGAAGAAGGAGTATTAGGAGTATTGACTTTGTTGAGAAATAGGAACTTTTGATTTTTCTCACAAATCTCAATCACATCTTTAGGCTTACGATTCAAGATATTGCCACCGTTGCATTTAAAGAATCTTGATCGTTACTGTTCAACCCATTATAAAAGATATTAACTTGTTGAAGCTCCGTGAATTCATGATGGGGCATTTCACGAGGAGATCTTTGAATCTCTCCCATGCCTCTCAAAGTTTTCATCGTAATTTTGACGAAATCCGAAATTTCATTTTAAGATTAGTCGTCTTTGATGGAGGAAAGAAATAATTCACAAACTTTTGAACAAGATCCTCCCAAGTTTCGATAGATCGAGGGGTTCTTTTCCACCAAATCCGGTTGTCCCCTCAGTGAGAATGGAAATAGCATCAACTTGATGACTTTTGTGCACATCCTTGAAATTGATAGTTGAAGTCAACTTGTTAAACCAACGGATGTGTGCATACGGGTCTTCTCATCGAACCCGTGGAATTGATTTGTAGACACAAGTTGGATCAAATGTGTCTTCAATTGAAGTGATCGAATTGATTCTTGGTAAAGCGATGGCATCTCCATAACCCTCGGTAGGTGCTCGGAGCATTTCCGCCATAAATACGTTAAATGCGCCATATTGTTGCTTGAAATAGTACGAATCTCGGGTTCGACTATTTGGGCGACGCGTCTCGAGCGTCTTCTAGGAATTTCGCTAGATCACGCAAAGGACTCAATGATCTAGAAGAGCGAGTGCGCATGCACTAGAGTTAACTCTAAGGGACCTCGAGTTAAGGAGAGAAATGGAGATATGAAGATATTTTATAAAAATGGGGTGAGAAGAATCTTTTGGGTTTTCTGGTTCTGACAAGTAGATATCACAACAAAATCAATTAACACAAAATCGAGGCAAAACAACAGTGAACTTAACCAATAATCACAAGATGAATGGCTTCTTTGAAAAAGCTACACCAATCACAAGGACATAAAGGCAAGTTTTAAATCTTTAGTTCGGGAACTTATTATGGTCGCACCCCCAGTTAGGTAGTGCACTGCCTTGGTTTGTGGTGGTAATCTTTTAAGTTGTTATTATTAAAGAAAACGACAAATCTTTTTGTATTTTTATATTTGATACATATATAGAAACAAAAGAAAAATATTTTTGTGTTTTATCGTTTTGGATGTTTTGGGTTTTGGATTTTTATAAGAAAATATGGATATATATATAGATGATAGATGGATGATATAAACAAAGAGTGAGTATTCAAACTACTAATCGCTAAGCGTAAGACAATCGAAGACTCCCGGCGCAAGGCGCAAAAAATTTGATCCGTTCCGAATCGGTCAAGTTTTATCACTCAAACCAACCATCATGAATGGCCGACCGTAACAAACTTAAAGCGGTTCGGACACGAACTCAATGAAGATCGGGGAGTATAGTGTTTCCCGGTCGTTATGTCCCAATGAGCTATGCAATGGATTACCAAGCGTAAAGTGATCGAGAAATTTGAGCGAAAAAGGATTTGATTATGATTATAACTACGGAAAAAACCAACAAATTACAACGGCTTAAATGCAAATTAAAGAGAATTTAAAAGATAAAACTATTAAATAAACGCTATCACTATTTGAAAAATGATGTTTTTGTTTTATGTTTTATAAAGCTGAAATTAAAAACTACGCGACGTCTGAATAAAATGTGAAACTTACACAATATTAACCCTAAAAATATGAAAATGATATTTTACAATCCTAATGATAAAAGAAAATTATCGAAAGAGAAAATTATTTTATAACTAATTATCTAATTATTATTAATTAAAACTATTTTAACTATTAAATAATAACCTAAAATACAAGAAAATATGAAATAAAGCTAGAAAAATAAAATTAAGACTTAGAAAAATATAAAATATCAAAATAGAATTTTCAAAACTATTTTGTATTTTTACGATTATTTTCTATTTTCTAGGAATTAAAAACTATTAAAACTAATTAAATTACTTAAAAATACAAATTTAACTAAGAAAAATCTAGAAAATATTTTTTGTCTTTTATATTTATCTTAACTTAAGAAAATGAAAAATTAATTTTTGAAACTTTTCTTGATTAATTGTATTAAATGCTATTTAAAATGCTAAAAACTAATTAAAATCAAGAAAAATAGTAAACCGACTTGGAAAATCGAAAATTTCCTAAAACTCTAAAATTATATCTTGAATCAAGGAAAATGGAAAACAGGTGGTTGTGTGTGAGATTATGGAATCTATGGAATGTGCTTATGAATAAGCACTTAAATAAGCCAAATGAACACAAACAAGCACCACATCGAAACAAGTTCTACTATGCTATACTAACCAAAATGCAACTAAAACAATAAGCCATAGCCTCTGAATTGCAAGATGTATGATTTGCTTATTTGAGATTAATGTGCTAAAAAGTTTCCAGGTGTACTACTTTGAGCTTAAAAGGAGCACTCAAATAAGCTAGAAATCGAAACCAATTATGGGGACCTAAAGTAGACCTAGCTGAGACCTAGCAAACCAAAACCAAACCTTGAAAGCTCTTATGAGCCACTGCAAGCTTTCACAACTGAGAAAAACTCGGTTTAAGTTTGAGTTTGTGGAGCAGAACAACTAGAGCTTAAAAGAGAAGCTTGTTTGGAGCTTTTAAAAAATTGCAAAATTTTACAAAATGGTGATAAGAAAGGACACCGGTGAAGTTTTCAAAATGCCAAGTTTCACTTTATGTGGCTCAAAAATGAGCTCATGAAAAATCTATCCAGTTGAGCTCAAAATTGATTTTCCAAATTTTGACTTTTAAGCAGTTGAGAAAAGTTTGACTAATGTGAACTTTGATTCCAATTTTATGACTGATATTGATGTAATATGATGGAACAAGCACAATGCAAGCAATGTCTAAGACTTCTAAACACAAATCAAGATTTTGCAAATCCAAAATTCCAACAGTTGAGGCAGTGAGATAGATTTGGTATAATGTTGACTTTCAGTGTTTGCAGACCCAAGTTATTGGCTGATATGTGCTCAAATAAGCTTAATAAACATGAACCAACAGAAATTAACTCATGAACACACCTTTAGTACAGATTAAGCTATAAACCAAACACCCCTTTAACTACTAATAAGCAAATTTGATTAGACAAACTACTGATTTAGCTAATGTTACTGATTAAGTTGAGTTCACTTGTCCTAAACACATTTAATGAAGCAGTTTTAACTACTTAAAACTACAAAAAGCAGTTATGCTTATGAACTTGAAAATGACTTATAAGCGTCCCCGTACCACTATGGCTTGCCACCATTGAAACGAACATCTACTATCCAAATCAACCCACTTTCTAAATTAACCCATTTCCGCTTCTAAATCAACCCATTCCATTCCTGCATCATTTGTGCTCCATGTTGACTTTTGTTGACGTGTTTCAATATTGTTTAAATCTTAAATACAAGCTTATAAAAGCTATTATAAGCTAATATAAACTTGTTTTAACTTATAAATAAGCTCATTGAAGCTAGGATATCGAGATTGAAAATGAAAATTATATGATGGCTTGAAATTTGAAATATGAACATAAACTTGGAATTGATACTTAAAAGAGCTGCAATATACTTAAACAAGTTAATTTGATACAAAGAACTTTAAAAATACAACTGAAAGCTATTTAGGACATAATAAGCTAAAAAACGACATACATTGTGAAATTTAAACTAACTACTCCTCGTTTGTAGCTTCCTCTTGGTCTTTTTATACTCCCATCTGTTTCTCTCACCTCTTTCTTCAAATCCCAGCATGAATATTGGCCTTTAGATTGCTAGAATGGATATTGGCCATTGGATGGCTTTTGGCGCCAAAACACTGTTTATACCGGTTTGGAGGTTGAGTGTTTGGGTAGAAGTGCATTAAATGCACTTTGGCTTTGAGTGTGGTGGAGGGTAGGATAGGGAGATGATGGTGGAGGAGGGGCGTTGCGAGGCATGCGTGCAGCGGGGTGATGAAGGAGGTGGGTAACCCGTGAGTTTGGAGGAAGGGAGAGTCAAAGGGTGTTTGGTGGTTTTATTATATTGGAGGGTCCAAAGGTGTTAATGACAGGTCCAATTTGGCTTATGGCGGGGTCGAATGGAATTTTGACAAGGGACCAAGTGGTATTAAAGGTTAATAATCATAAGGACCAATTGTGTCAATTACGAAAATTGAGGGACCTAATCACTTAAATTGCAAAGATGTTTCAAGGGCTGAAATTGACAAGTTTCAATAATGCAAGGACCAAACTTGACATTTTCTAATTTTCGAGGACCATTTTGCCAATTTTCAAATTTGAAGGACCAATCTTGTAATTTCTCAAAACTTTTGATATTTTTCACCAAAGGACTATTTTGACAACTTATGATTTAAAAGGACCTTTGGTGATTTTACTTTGAAATTATGTGCTCGGGGACTATTTCGACAATTTTTGAAACTTGAAAATGAAGCGCCAATTATGCAAACTTTGCTCATTTTTCATCGATTTTGAATATTTTGCATCGAAACATATAAAATGCAATTTTGGAATATTTTCGTATTTTGATGCATTCGAGCATTTTAGGCGTTTTGCTGATTCAGTTAGCAAAATGATGAGTATTCACACTCATGACATAAACACACTTATTTGTTGTAAATCTATTTTAGTTTTCGAGTTTCTTTTTTTCAGGATTTTCTGTAAATCTATCTTAGGAATAGATTTAAACTTATCAAACAAGTTTACAGAAATCAATTTGTGTTTTAAAAGATATGCAAATCAGTTTTGTGTATTAAAATATTTGCGAATCTGTTTTAGAACTAACAGATTTTCTTTTATATGGCAGATATATTTTCTTAGAGGACAAGATTAGTCTTCACTATAAATAAAGCCATATGTCTCATTCGGTTTTCACATTCAGAAAACGCATCTCCTGAGGGACGAATTTTCCTGCACTCTTTCGATCGAAGCATTCGCTTGATAATCTTTCGAGCAAGTTGTTAGGTCGGTTGTACATGACTTTATACGTTGTCTGCAGGAAGCAGACTGTGAACTGTTTAAAGGAATCGTGTTCAACACGAGCCTCGTGCCATTGTCTTTCTGCTTTCGTTTAATTTTGTTGAATAGTTATACATGTTCCTTCTACTCCATTTTATACATTATTTAAATTTATGTTATTTATTTTCTATTATTATTATTATTATTTGTAATCGATTTATTAATAAAAGTGTACACTGCTTTCCACGATCTTAAAAGCAGTTACATTTAATGAATTAAAACGCTTTTATTAAATCGGATTAATTATTATTAACAGATTTTATATTCAAAATGCTTTTCTATCAAAACCAGGTTAGAGTTTCTGTGGAAAACCAGTTTGCAACAGGATTTTAGTTTACAGATTTGGTGTACAGATCTAAAACGATTTTTAAAGCAGTTATTCTTATGATTACGAAGGAGATGCTTTTCTATCAAAATCTTGAAGATGTAATCTTAAAGCCTCGCATACGTGCGTATCTTTTTGCTACAGATTTGGTGTTCAACACGAGCCCGGGCTGCGTTCGTGTCGGTGGTCGCGTGAGTTCGAAAACTTGAATACATTTTGGCGGAAATCAGACCAGCACCCCTGCAGACGTAGGTGTTGGAGTAAAACCAACTAAAAGATTTTGATAGCTAATACCATGATTTCCTTATAAACATGCTTTCATTTCCTTCTTTGGGCTATGTGTGATCTCTCTCAAACCCATTTTGTGTTTTAAATCGCTTCTTTGAATTACCGATATCTCATTCATATCAACTCCATTTTGACACATTTTAGGCTCGTTCTGAAGCTCTCGTCGAGAAAAGCATAAAGCTACCAAGAAATATAAATATATATAACATCTACATATACTAAATTGTGTCAAAAAATTGCAAAAAACCATTTTGCAAAAACATTTTCCAACAAAAAGTAAATATAATGAATATAGAAGTTGAATAGAGGAACCAAGAAAATTGGACAAACATGCTCAGAGCTCTGAGATATGGTGGTGACTATCATACATATATGACCTTATTAATGAAAGGCAAGCAGCCAAGGTGTAATGGGGAGCACTGAAATATGAGGGGACCAAAGTACTATTCTCTAGCTCCATAAATACTTGAAACAACATGACGGTCTCTTAGCTGTATATATGTCTAGTTACACATTTTCGTTTTGTAGTAAGTGTTCGATATCTGCCCAACTAGATAAAGTTGTTGGAGAAAAAGCTTAACTGGCGGTATCCAAGAAATGATATATGTCCAAATACTCGACTTGGCAATTAGCTACCGTGGGGTATCTAAACTTATACATCTATATGTTGATAGTTGGTCTTGAAAATGATACCTATTTAATTCTTGAATTTTTTGAACGGCGAAGATGAAAATTATATTGACCTATTGAAGGAAACACGTGAGAGGCTAGCAACAGAACACGTACAGAACATAACTCAGCTCAAACTAGGACACTAAATTGCTAAGAAACTACAAGGACTCGAGAGCCAGTCGATAATTAAGAGAGCTTCTTCAGACTGGTACATCGATTCCAACACCGGAAAAAACGACATTGTTACACTTTACTAAGTAATAAACGAAGATGAAAGCTATACTACTTTAATTCACCTAACTTCATCGATCAAGATCGAGTACATATGTAGACAAATGATAAAATGTCACCCCTAAATATGTTTATAATAAAAAAATAAAGAATAAAATATGATGCCACTTGAGCTAGCTATCGTTTTCTTGTATTTGCATGTTTGATCGTGTGTATCTATGTGATCCCCTAACATTTACTAGGAATAAAACTTATAAGCTTTGCCTAATCGTTCCAAGACATTTTCTTTGAACTTTGCGTATAACAAACGTAGATTCATATATCTGATATAGACTGTCATCAACCAAAGAGAAGACTCTCATAAATTGGTGTTGTTTCCAAACTACATGCTCAGCTTTGTCAGTTTCCTCTTGTTTAATTGCCGATATATAAAATTTCCACCTAATTAAAAACACATTGAAACATTTCTTAAAATAGAATGAACAAAGTAATAAGCTATCTATCTAGAGATTAATAATGGAAAAACAATGGATCAGTTCTCGAAACCTGTAGACTATTCGAAAGTCGTTGCAGTTAAATACAATATAAACCGGTAGATAGGGCGTTGATGCTAAGACTGTATCATGATTAGAAGCGTGTGTCGTGAGTTGTGAAAAGTTTTTTACTATTCAAAAAGCTTTTTAGATGGTTTTCGTTCGTATAGGCTTTTGAAAGACTTTCGTGATAACTTGGTAAAACTTCAGTCGTTCCATCGTGATTTAGTCCTTAAGTGTATTATCGTTGAATCGTTAAATCGTCGAGTTTTTAAGACTTGATGCGTTAGGGATCTCTTAGGGTTGATTCATTTTTTTTTTTTTTTTTTACTTTGTTAACCATGTATGGCATTGCTAAAATCATCGTCAGCAACAACAGATATAGTTCAATTCATGTTAATAATCAACATTGGAATCACAGTCTAACATCTAACAGGCTAGTCAAACTTAAATACGTTAGGATTTTTTAGTTCTTCGTGACAAACAATGTTGTTTATGCGTTATGATCCCATACTATAATTGAATCCTGGTAAGATATATCTGTCAGGCTCAACAATATATTTTGAAGCGCCTTTGTTGGTTTTATCAATCAGTTTGTATTATTTAAGGTTTAATTAAGTAAAGTTCAAAAGCTTTGAGTCAATCAGTTAACGTTATCAAAGCTCTTGTTTATGTAGGTGAACTTTAGTCCCCGTCCGTACGTGCTATTCAGTGATATTTAGAGGTGACAACAGCTCAGGAATGAATATACTTGTCGAATCAGTTTTACTACAAGGAAAGGAGAACGGGTGATGAAGGTATTGGCGAGGACACGTACTCACCAAAAGTTGCTAAACGACCAAAATGAACTGTTTAGACTTTGATTTTGTCAAAAAGTTGCGACTAATTTGACTAAAGGCATTGGCGACCAGTTTGAGCATTTGCTATACTTTATTCATTTCTCGCACATTTTTCCCGTATATCTTTCGGCAAATACATGTCTTCGCCAAAACATTGACCGTGTGTTGACCACTTGATTACGTATTTATTTAACTGCTTAATACGTAATTAAAATGAAACTGATTACGTGGTTTTGCCTTTGGCGTGGACATGTCACCGCCAAAAGTAAAATTATTAAATTATTTAAAAAATATTATTAATTATGTTAATTTTGATAAAAAAATTAAATATTATTTACATTAACATATAAATTAAAATATTCATTTTTTATAAGTAACGTAATTTATAAACTATTAGTTTAAATGTCGACATAATCAAAACAACTCGGTGTTATGGTGGAATAGAATTATCAAATTTTATTAAATTGTATTGACAGCGTATATACGCGATAACATCTTTTAAGTTGTGTAAGCAAAATGTGAAAGTAAAGTCATTCTTAAGTAAGTCTTATATATTGTATATAACTTTCGAGAGTATTCAAGTGATGACCGAGGGAGTGATATGAACCAAAGGTCTTTCTATTTAATCCATAAGAATCATCTCAGTTCATTAAAGTGTATTGAAAGTGCATACACGCGACACCATTTTTACATTACGTAAGTCAAATCTGAAAGTATCGTCATTCGTAAGCAAGTCTTATATATTACTTCTGAGAGTATTCAAGTGATGATCGAGCGAGTGGTATAAACCAAAGGTCTTTCTATTCAATTGATTAGAATCATCACAATTCATCATATTGTATTTAGAGAACATATACGCGATAACATCTTTTGAGTTAGGCAAGTCAAATATGAATGTATCGTTGTCCCTAAGCAAATCATGTCACTTTCAGGTACATTAAAGTGGTCGTTTTGTATAAACCAAGTGTCTTCTTATACAATTGAGAGGAATTATTGCATTTCATTAATTTATATTGATAGCGCATAACAACAACCTTTGAGTTACATAAGTCAAATATGAAAGTATAATTGTTTCTAGCACTTAGTCTTATATATCACTTTCGAGAGTATTCAAGTGATGATCGAATGAGTGGTTACTAACCATGTGTCTTCCTATTCAATTCAATAGATAAAATTATCTCATTTCATTAAAATGTAATGATGGCTCAAATAAGCGCCAACATCTTTTGATTAGTCAAATACGAATGTATCGTTATCCGCAAGCAAGTCTTGTCACTTACGAGTATATTCACGTGTTCGAGTTGTATGAACCAAGTGTCTTCTTATTCAATCAAGAGAAATCGTCGCATTTCATTAAATTTTATTGATAGCGCATATACGTGACAAAATCTTTTGAGTTACTTAAGTCAAATACGAAAGTATCGTTGTTCCTAAACAAGTCTTACATATCACTTTCGATAGTAATCAAGTGATATGAACAAAGTGCCCTCCTATTCATTCAATAAGAATCACCGGATTTCATTAAATCGTATTGATACCCCTAAATACGCAACAAAAACTTTTGAGTTACACAAGCCAAACACGAATATTGTTAAAATAGTTCAATATAAGTCAAGTACGAAATACTAAAGTCTAATACGCTGACATCTTTAGAATTTTTTAATTAATTTATATTTAAAGTTAATACTTTAATATAAAAGTTTTAATTAAATTCTTTTAATTTAATTTACTTTTAGCTAAATATTTATATTTTCATATAATAAAAATATCATTTGGCGAGGACTTGTTCTCGCCAATACCCTTTTTTTCATCGTTTTTTTTCACGAAATTTTTAGATACTCCCTTCCAATATTTACTTTATCCCGCCAAAGCCACTAAAAAATAAATAAAATAATAGGGTATTGGCTAAGACATGTCTTTGCCAATAGCCTCGGTCAATAATATAGATCTTATTGTGTTTCAAACAAAATCTTTCATAAGAGATATACTAATCTTATGAACCTATCAAAATAAAACGCCAACAACAAAACTAGAACTACTTCCTAACTTTACCACGGATACAGATGTCTCAAGCATCACAAAATCAAGTTGTTCCTCCATTAAGTCATTAACATCATACTCATGACCATCATAACCATCATACTCCTCATACTCAAGGAGACTTATATCAATAACTCCTCCACCAAAGACGATTCGGGTTAGCTATATATCGAGCCATGTCATAATCACTCTCCTCGACTTCATGACTATCCGAATCTTCCCCTTGATTTTCGTAGTGGTACTAGGTTCACATCCCGATGATGTCATAGTAGCCTCCTTTAGCATAGGTAGCGGCTTTTAATCATCATTCAATAACACAAGCTTCTCATCAAGCATTTTACTTTCTAGCTCATTATCTTTGGAGCCAAAGATAATGAGTGGACTACCCACTGGCGAATCTTTACGACCCTCTCTATCCTCCACATCATCCATAGAGCTTAATACACCAAAAGAGTTCAACGTGGACGGAACCGTAGTGTCAGTTTTATCATTAGTTAGTTTCTTTCGGTTTCCTTGGTGCCTTAGTTCGATAAGCGAACTTAGTCTTCAAACTAATATGAACCCCACTAATAGTTTCCTTAGGCGTCTTTGAGTTCTTCCTAACATCTGAGACAAGTTTCTTAGGACATTCATTAAGAACATGACCAAACACCTTACAATTTGAGCATCGTGGAGGTGTCCACTCATACTCAATATGGATAGTGTACATAGTATATCCCTCACCTTCAATTTTGGCATCGCCACAACGAGGGAGTGTTTCATCTCCGAATCAGCACTCCACTCAATCATGGCACGTGCATAACTCGACCTACTCTAAGACTCCATTGACATAGTGGACGTGTAAGAATCTAGCATCAATGGGCTGCCAAATTGGTTGCAATAGCACTCAAAACATCTTGCGTGAATGCGGTAATAGGAATATAATGCAGCTTAACACAAATCAAAATATTACACGCATCCTCCTTCATAATATTCGCATCCGGTGTTTATTTTTCAGAATTAATGGCATGTTGCGAACTAACCACGACCAATTTTCAACCATAGCATCCATACCTTCCTTAGAGTTGAACTAGAAAAAAAGTAACCCTTTGGAATTCATCATTGACTTTACAATTCCAAATTTACTCCAAGTATTCTTGACAAAGTTTTCAACAACTGGATACAACACACACTTACCCAAAAAGAAACCATATACAGAATTACCAAACCGTTTGTGAACACTACAAAAATACTTTATAGAAATAGCCACGTGCACGCCATTGCCAGCCAGTGCTAACATTTCTTGGAAGTTAGCACTTTTACCACTCGATTCTCTTTTAAAAAACCTAACATATGACTGAGTTTCTTTAGTATTTTCATTCAACTTGTGTCCTCTATTTTTAGTTGATGCCTTAATAGAATCAACACTATCATTAAGAGGTTTTGCACTGGACGAATCCAATTTTGGGCTATTTATCGTATCAGCACTCACACCACTTGGATTTCCCAATGAGTTCAACAAAGGAAATGAGTCAACTTTAAGTTCCAAGTTCTTAATTACTATAGCAGAACAATCAAATGCCTCATTAGCATGATCATTGGCCTCGACAGGATCAACAATCATTGAGATTTGCTTCTCCTTGACACCTTTACATCTCGCTCTCTCTTTCAGACTTAAAAAACCCTTTTCCATAATCAAACCATGCAGATAACACGCTGATTATGCCAAATCCAGATGCAAACATCAACTACTAACAAGCGTGCAACAGCAAGCCCACAACCGAAGGATGTGTATGTTTGAGAGAGTCGATTAAGGTTTGACAAGTGGATGAGAATAATCATTAAGCACAGAACATTAGTAACAAATGTAAGACGATCTAATACAACTAAACCCTAAATAGTTTCAAAATCCTAATCCGTAAGAATTTAACCATACGATTAAAGCTGAACAACCAAGGAATAAAAATGAGTTAAGGCTAGAAAATTAGATTGATAGCATTTAATATGCAAAATCTAGAAGATATTAAAGAAGAAAACCGATTAGAATGGAAGCGATTTAGGGTTATGCCGATTTTCTTTTTGGTCGCCAAAGAGAGAGGGGTTTTTCTTTCTTTTTCACTTGGGGTAGAAATAGTAGCGATACGTACCATTAGGGTAGAAATATGTCACGTGAGGTGAAGGTGGTGTGTGAATGCTCAAAAGGCCTACTACCTTCATCCTACAACTACATACGACAACAACAACAACAACAACACTACCCAATATTGCCGGAGCAAGGTATGGGGAGGTGAGATGTAAACAATCACACCCTATTCGAGATGGTTTGATGGATGGATTGGACCTTTTTTGTCCCCTAGATTTATATCTTAGGATAGAAAAGCGGGTAAAGGTTTTAGTTGAGGCTCTACTTCATAAAAACTAGAAAATTTCTTAGAATTAAGAGAAAGGTTATGATTACAACCATCTAAACCTACATTCTTTAGTTGTGTATGGTCCAACGATTTTACATCTATCGGGATTCCTATTGTCTCTTCTAATTCTTCCGGTAAGTCACGGGCGATGTGTATGCATCAAATGATGGTAGGACTTGGGGTACTTTGTGGGCTTGGATTTTTCACCTCATCCATGTTCTGAATATTTATATGGACGGTGTTTATGTGTTTGTGGTTGGGATATTTGTATGGACGAATTTTAGCGACTTTGTTTTTGGACCATTTTAGCGACTTTGTTATTAAATAGATGTTTTAGCGACTTGATATGTTTATTTTGGGTAATTACAGATTGTAGTTTTTGGTAGATGTTTTTGGGAAAAATTTCAGAAAAAGTTTAAAGCTACTGCCATAAAGCAGCCAAATGCTGCAAAAATATGCAAGTGGTTTTGGCGAGGACATATCCTCACCAAAAGCAATAATCATTTTTTAGTATTAAACTTTTTGGCAAGGATATGTCCTCGCTAAAAACTTGTGGGACTGGCTTGGTTTATACTGCTAAATATTATTCATTATTAAATAAATTTAATTAATTAGTTAAATAATATAAATGATTGATTAAATGATTGATTAATTAATCAATTAATTCATTTTTTTACCTAAAGGGATTGGCGAGGACTTGTCCTCACCAAAACTCTGTGGGCACGGGTTGTGTTGTTTGGATGAGAATTTGCGTGGGTCTCATTTAGTAGTCGCTAAAAGCCCGTCATAATGTGTGTTAGCTAAAGTGGTTGTAAACCTACGCTACAACATTAAATCGCTTTCAGCGAAATTTCGAGCTTCATGGGGACATATCCCGGTAATACCTTTCCCTGGACATGTCCCCACCGAAGTCCCCCAATACCTTCTCGGGATACTTTTCCGGGGACTATTTACAACCTTTACCGGGACATGTGGGTCCCGCAGAAATTGTCACCGATCAAACATGTCCGACGTGGCACTTTGTTTTGCTTAGTGGGTGTCCCCGGGAAAATGGTAACTAAAGTTTATCCTTAACTCCTTCGACGGGGACATGTCCTTAGGAAAATGAAAAACTAATATTATCTATGACACTTTCACCGGGACATGTCCCGGTGAAAGCGTTGACCCATTTTGCGTAAAATTGCGCAAATGGGTAATTTCGGATATTTATCCGAATTTTCCTAAAAATCTACAATGTAACAACTGCTTTCAACCTATTTTATGCTACAACAACACAAAATCGCTAAACATAATATCATATATAACCAAATGGTCCAAATTAGCTACAACACAATCCATAACATAAAATTTGTTTCCAAAATCGCCAATGGTCCAAAAGCGTACATAAGCTACCTATACGCAAATGGTCCAAAACTATACCTATCATCCATTTAGCGGAATCCTAACCATGTTATTCTCTACAAACATATCCTAACACATAAGGCTCGAACTCGTGTTATCGGTGATTTTGTCACTTGACTTAGATATCTTACGCTTCTTGGGTTTGTCAAAGCTTAACTGCGTATTTTAAATAGTTTAGGGTTTTAGGTAATGAGAACTATCCAAGCATCGGGTATCAAAAGACCTTTAAACCATTAGGGTTGAATTGGTCATTTAACAATTAGGGTAGGAGGGTAGGATGGTGGATTTTGGGACCTAAACCAAGATCTTGGCGGTGTTGGGGTCCACCCCTTTCATGTGTAATAGCACTTTAACTAGGTTAATGAGATCATGTTGTTTATTTTTCTTGATACAAAGATTTGATCGTGTTTGCTTCGACTTTTGAACAATGTGTTTAGGGTTGAGGTTGGTGAAAACATGAGAATGGTGTTAGTGTGTCAGTTAAAGTGCTATTACACCATTTCCGACAACATTTCATTCATTTCTTACAATGATCTTCCAAAAACTCACCAAATTCTCTCTTATATTATCAAACAACAAAAATGAACTTAGCGGCGGTGACACGTGAAAGCCTACGATGGTTCTGGCGAGGAGGTACATGGTTTCTTGGTCCATGAGATACAGGAAAGTGTCACCATTTCTTGTTCACGGTTTGTTATGGTTACCTAATGATGAGAGTTGAATCTTGAAGGGTAGAAAGGTGGTGTAAAATGGTTTAGTGCTGCTTTGAGAGTTCATAATTGTATGTGTATTTTTAGTGTGTGTTTTTTGGTGAGAAAATCCATGTGTGTGTGAGATAGAGAGGGGTCGGAGATTATAAGAAGATAGATGAAAGGGTTTGTAATGATAGTGATGGCGAGTGAAGTGGAGTTAATTAGGCACCCTCACAAACCCTTTAATATCTCTCGCCACCATTATATCTCTATCATTACACACCATTTCATACTCTTCTTATCATCTCGACCTCTCTCTCTCACACAAACTCATGGAGTTTCTCACCAAAAACACACACTAAAATCACACAATAAAACACTCTCAAACCAAGCTAAACCCTTTTGCACCACCTTTCTACCCTTCAAGATTCAACCTCATCATCGGTAACCATAACAAACCGTAACAAGAAATGAGTCAGACACTTTCACGTATCTTGTGGACCAAGAAACTGTACCTCCTCGTCAGAAACCATCGGAGAAGCCACATGTCACCGCCTTAACTTCATTTTTGTTGTTTGATAATATAAGAGAAATTTGGTGAGTTTTTGGAAGATCATTGTAAGAACCGAAATGAAATGTTGTCGGAAATGGTGTAATAGCACTTTAACTAGACACACTAACACTATTCTCATGTTTTCACCAACCCTCAACCCTAGACACATTGTTCAAAAAGTCTTAAGCAAACATGATCAAATCTTTTGTATCACAAGCAGATGAAACAACATGATCTCATTAACATACTTAAAGTGTTATTGCACATGAAAGGGGGTGGACCCCAACATCTTGCCAAGATCTTGGTTTAGGTCCCAAATTCCACCATCCTACTCTCCTACCATAATTGTTAAAATGACCAATTCAACCCTAATGGTTTAAATGGTCTTTTTGATACCCGATGCTTGGATAGTTCTCATTACCTAAAACCCTATACTATTTAAAATACGCAACGACATATCTTACCTTTTGGTCTCGGCTGTGGTCGCGGATTGGCCTCGGTTGTGGTCTCGGCTGTGGTCGCGGCTTGCACTCCAGACTGACAGTAGACACTATATTCCTACAAGTATAAAAGCAAAGCACATATTAAAACTATATTCTTGAACGTTTTATGTTTCATTGATGCTTCACTTTTTTTAATCATTTTAGGATATATATAGTTATACAACGAGGGTTATTACAAAGTAATATAGTTAATGCTATATATCTGGCCTTAATACACTGCAATTACTAAGATGGTTTAACTAACAATGTTACTTCTTATGTTACTTCAGATACATTTATGTTACTTCTTATGTGGTGACGGCTTCTTATGTTACTTCCTATATTTTCTTTCAAAAACATTACTTTCCCTATAAAACAATGTGGTGACGGCTTCTTATGTTACTTCAGATACATTAGGCTTTGAGTTAATACAGGTGAAACTACGAAGATTTTTTGCACCACTTTATGTTGTTTTGATGATGGAAACATATATTTGTTGTGGTAACTACAACCACTTTAACACAATGCCTATGCTCAATGGTTGTATACTACCAGCTTCTTATCAAGTATGCATTGTCCTGATAATATGCAATTTTAGATGCTCATACATGTTAACATGCTAGCTTACAAGTTTCATTGTTACTTTATCACTTTACTCATCGAAGTGCATGTTTTAAGACTCAACAACTGCAGACTCTTTAATTCTCCCTAAAATTACAAATAAGAAGTCAACCACGTACACCTCATCTAATGCACTTTATACTATTAATTAAATTAACCATATTACATGTTAATCAATCCACCAAACACACATGCTATTCATCAAATTAACCATATTACATGCTATTCATACCACCGAAAAAAAAAGAAAAAAAAAGTCTATCAAGGACACGGGGAACAAATAAATCGAATGGAGCAGCTATGAATACAAAAAAAAGTCTATCATGGGATGAATGAAACTCTTTTTTATTTCAATTTTTGCCGGGTCACAACCAAAAACTATGAATACAAGATAGAAATCAAGAAGATCAAGAAGATAAAGAAATTAACTTGAATGTACAAGATAGAAATCAAGTGGAGCAGCTATGGTATACGCGTGTTTGGTGATGAAGATGAAGGTGCAGGAGGAGCACCGCGTGTTTGGTGGGTTTCTTTTATCACATTTGTGAATAGCGATCGAGTTAATAATTGAGGTGATTATTACGATTTTTTTTGGGGACATGTCCCCGGAGAAAATGTTACTTGTCTTCTAGCAAGACTTTTGTCGGGGATATGTCCCTGGGAAAGATAATGGCGGGATAAAGTAAAAAGGTGGGAGGGAAAATAAAAAAATCGTGAAAGGTTTTCCCGGGGACATGTCCTCGGCAAAAGGTGTTTTAATCAATATATTTATTCAAAAAAATCTTTATTATCATTGTCAATAACTAAAATTAATAACACATCAATTGTGGACTACCATTGTTCTTTCGTTTTACCTTCTTCGTGAACTACCGTTGTTAAACGACCGAGTATAGGTGCTATGGTATACGTATCATGTTAAACGACCAACTATAGGTGCTATGGTATACGTATCATGTTAAACGACCGACTATAGGTGCTATGGTATACGTATCATGTTAAACGACCAACTATAGGTGCTATGGTATACGTATCATGTTAAACGACCGACTATAGGTGCTATGGTATACGTATCATGTTAAACGACCGAGTATAGGTGCTATGGTATACGTATCATGTTAAACGACCAACTATAGGTGCTATTGTATACGTATCATGTTAAACGACCGAGTATAGGTGCTATGGTATACGTATCATGTTAAACGACAAACTATAGGTGCTATGGTATATGTATCATGTTAAACGACTGAGTATAGGTGCTATGATATACGTATCATGTTAAACGACTAACTATAGGTGCTATGGTATACGTGTCATGTTAAATGACCAAGTATAGGTGCTATGGTATACGTATCATGTTAAACGACCAACTATAGGTGCTATGGTATCACGTATCATGTGAGGGTGAATCGAGCGAGCCGAGCTCGAGCTCGTTTAGGCTCGAGCTCGGCTCGCTTATATATAAAAGCTCGAGCTCGTTTGAGCCTCACACTGAGCTCGAGCTCGGCTCGTGAAATTTTCACAAGCTCGATCTCGGCTCGTTAACACAAAGCTCGACTCGTTAACACAAGGCTCGAGCTCGTTAACACGGTTATACGTATAGAAAATATATATCGTATATATTTTAGGGCTCGTTTAGGCTCGCGAGCCTAAACGAGCCTTTATATAAAGCTCGGGCTCGAGCTCGATTATTAAATGAGCCCAACTTAGGCTCGAGCTCGGGGCTCGAGCTCGTTTAAACTCGGCTGTTCGAGCTTTTACCGATCCGATCCCGAGCTTTTCACGGCGGCTCGGCTCGTTTCCACCCCTAGTATCATGTTAAACGACCGAGTATAGGTGCTATGGTATACGTATCATGTTAAACGACCAAATATAGGTGCTATGGTATACGTATCATGTTAAACGACCGACTATAGGTGCTATGGTATACGTATCATGTTAAACGACCAACTATAGGTGCTATGGTATACGTATCATGTTAAACGACCGACTATAGGTGCTATGGTATACGTATCATGTTAAACGACCAACTTAGGTGCTATGGTATACGTATCATGTTAAACGACCGACTATAGGTGCTATATTATACGTATCATGTTAAACGACCGAGTATAGGTGCTATGGTATACGTATCATGTTAAACGACCAACTATAGGTGCTATGGTATACGTATCATGTTAAACGACCGAGTATAGGTGCTATGGTATACGTATAATGTTAAACGACCAACTATAGGTGCTATGGTATACGTATCATGTTAAACAACCGACTATAGGTACTATGGTATACGTATCATGTTAAAAGACCAACTATAGGTGCTATGGTATACGTATCATGTTAAACGACCGACTATAGCTGCTATGGTATACGTATCATGTTAAACGACCAACTTAGGTGCTATGGTATACGTATCATGTTAAACGACCGACTATAGGTGCTATGGTATACGCATCATGTTAAACGACCGAGTATAGGTGCTATGGTATACGTATCATGTTAAACGACCGAGTATAGGTGCTATGGTATACGTATCATGTTAAACGACCAACTATAGGTGCTATGGTATACGTATCATGTTAAACGACCGACTATAGGTGCTATGGTATACGATCATGTTAAACGACCAACTATAGGTGTTATGGTATACGTATCATGTTAAACGATCGACTATAGGTGCTATGGTATACGTATCATGTTAAACGACCGACTATAGGTGCTATGGTATCGTATCATGTTAAACGACCGACTATAGGTGCTATGGTATACGATCATGTTAAACGACCAACTATAGGTGCTATGGTATCGTATCATGTTAAACGACCGACTATAGGTGCTATGGTATACGTATCATGTTAAACGACCAACTATAGGTGCTATGGTATACTTATCATGTTAAACGACGGACTATAGGTGCTATGGTATACGTATCATGTTAAACGACCGAGTATAGGTGCTATGGTATACGTATCATGTTAAACGACCAACTATAGGTGCTATGGTATACGTATCATGTTAAACGACCAACTATAGGTGCTATGGTATACGTATCATGTTAAACGACCGAGTATAGGTGTTATGGTATACTTATCATGTTAAACGACCAACTATAGATGCTATGGTATACGTATCATGTTAAACGGCCGACTATAGATGGTATGGTATACGTATCATGTTAAACGACCAACTATAGGTGCTATGGTATACGTATCATGTTAAACGACCGAGTATAGGTGCTATGGTATACGTATCATGTTAAACGACTAACTATAGGTGCTATGGTATACGTATCATGTTAAACGACCGACTATAGGTGCTATGGTATACGTATCATGTTAAACGACCAACTATAGGTGCTATCGTTCTCTATATTTGTGAGTATTTTGTCATGATTACCATGTTCGTGAACAGAAGAGTTTTACTCAAACTCAAGTTTTTTAAAAGTTAAAAATTGTAGGGCGGGGAATAAAACTTTTATAATTCCGTAACTCATATCTCTCTCACATACTTATTACACCAAGAAAACACGCACTTGACACTGATGCTTCATATTCTTCATTAAAAAACAGTTCATTTCATATGATCATCACAAAAAAAAACTTCAAAAAATTCAAACTCTTAAACAACATTGTTTGATCATAATGGATTTTTTTAACTTGCCTGTTGGAAAAAGAACTAGACATCAATGGCAACTCTATGCTCAAGGTAGTATCTTGTTTAAATATTTGATCAACTTTTTATTATATGTACGTTTAGATATGTTACAATATAAGAGTGTTTGGTAAAAAGAATATTATCATGTAAATTTCTGACCCAAACGTATCAAGAACTCGAGTAAAGAGATATATTGACGATTGGGTTATTTATGTTATTCCAAGCATCGGGGTTTTAGTTATGTATTAATAGTTGCAATAAAGTGTATTTTTTTAAAATATAATTTTTCTTGAGACATGTCCCTAAAGGTTTGGCGGGAGTTTTCCGCGACAATTAACATGCTTTGGACTTTTGGTCAAACTTTGGTGCACGTAAAATACACTTTCGTGAGGGACTGGTCCCTGAGAAAGAGTCGTTGAATTTTGAATTTTGGTCAAAATCCAGTTAACTTTCTTGGGGACATGTCCTCATGAAAGTGTGCGTTGAAATTTCCACAACAAGTCAGCGAATTCATGTGCCACGTCAGATTCAATTTTGTCGTTTAGCGACTTTCTCCGGGGACATTTTGTCCCCGGCGAAAGTCTCCTCGCCCGTCCATCCGATTGTTGTAGTGCTAGCTAATGCGTTTTACGAAGTCAACATGTAAATCATTCAAAAACCTTCTTCCTTTTATTGGATATAGTGGTATAGCAATCCACTCTCTTCATATCGAATATTATGTAATATGTTTCGTTTTGCGGCTACGTTCATGATAGGATGCATATCTGTTATGCCTTTCAGGAAAAAAACACTCCAGTATACATGAGAGCTCAAAGTAGAAGATTGCTTCACAAAATCTTTATTGACTAGAAGAGATCAAAGATGTCAGGATTGAAAGTACAATACAAATATATATACTGTAGAACATGAACATAACAAGATTCACTTTTACTGACTAAATAATATCTCAAGGTTAAATACACTCCAGGGGTATTAATGTTACACCTACACAAACATTCAAACAAATATCCGCTCGCTTAAGTTCTAGCTTTTTGGCAGTACACTCTCAAGAAGTGTCGTTATACTTGCTGCAAATTAGAGGGTGTAATGATTATCAATGGTTTTCGTGCCCATGCAATGGAATATGACTTGTGCTTCTCACATGACCCTACATTTCTAATCTCTCTGCAAAACAAACTGTTCTCTATCCATATCTTGGTCGATTTCTCTTACTAGACTCTGTTGTTGGATTCATCACGCGCACACATTAATTAGAATTGATCAGCTTGTAACTCTAGGTTCTTGTTTAATCATATTTCCAGGCTTTTGTTGCTTATCATAGCTTGTAACATTAAAACGAATTCAAATACGGTGTATATATATGCTTTCCTGGCGGTTTCAAATTCGAACAAACGTTATCCTATAGAGCCAATATCATGACCTTAAGTCATGAGGCCATTATATCATTGGTTTTATGCTATATGCTACACTGGTGTTCGCTTAAAATTCAGTGATGTAATGGAAATGTAGTGGCTGAGGGTGAATCCGTGAAGAATTTGTGTTGTTTGGACTCTTGGTTTGTTGCTCATGATGTCCTTTTATGTTTGTTGTTTTTGTACTCAGTATTGGAGATAGGATCATAAGCTTGTTTTTGATCCTATAGTTTCTTGTAAACATTATGAAGAGATAATAATATAGGGTGCGTTTAGTTGTGGTAAAACACCCTTATTTTTCACAAAATGTTTTGTGGAAAACAAGGAAAACAGAGATCGCGTTCACATAAACGTTTTCTAACAAAATGTTTTGCAAAACACAAACTCCCTATTTCCTAACTTATGAGGAAAATTACAAAACAAATTTCATTGTTTCATTGTTTTCCTTTATAACCCACAACCTCCTCTCTTCTTTAAAATAGAAACATAAACATCAACTAAACGCGTTTTCATATTTTCAGTGTTTGTGAAGATAATTTTCCTTCCAAATTTTTACAAAACTAGAGATAGAAAACAAGAGAATTTTTTCTCCAACCAAACGCACCCATATCTTCACATTTTCACCTAAAAAAAATATCATGACCTTGATATATAATTTCAAATGCGCACACCTTATGTTTCTAATAGTATCATGATCTTAATTCTTAAGAAGCCATGAGTAGACATATTTGCTAAGAGAAAGATTCTTTAATCATTTTATAAAGAATATATTGCTAACAAAAACTCACTTTCTGAACATATATCCTTATTATTTTGAGCTCCCACAAGACAAATGCTATAAGGAATGAAAGCATACCACCCTTTGGTAAATCACTTGGAAACATAGTAACGAGGCATTTTCAGTTTATAATGGCCGAGAAGTAATGCTCTTACAAATGACCTAGTTTGCATCATGTATGCACATCTGTAATTGTAACCCGCTAGCGACTTGGCGTTTTAGATTTAATAGCCGTTAAAAATGAACTTTGTCACACTAGAGTGTGCTTCGTATAAAGATTGAAGGAAATAAAGAAAGAAATGGAGATTATAGAATGTTCTTCTAAATTACGAGACAATGTATAAGTAGTGTCCGGGTGAATGAATGAATGCCATACTAGGCACATATTAACAAAACTTTTTGTGAATTACTTCAAGTAAAAGATTGGGTGTTTTTAAGGACATATAAACATGTAGTTCTAGCTAAACTAAGATGTCATGGTAATATAACTATATATCTGTTGCATCCATTGTTAAGTATTACTACTCTTATCAATCAGTAGACTATTGAATTTAGATGCAAAAGGAAGGACAGAAACTGGAAACTCGCAGCACAACGTATCCATGAATGATTCTTACCATCTAGAAGTTGAAGAAAACAATTACGAATGAAATTTAATTCATCTATTATTTGTAACAGTGAACTTAGAAGCATAATAGATAATATGAGATGGATGTTATAAAGAAATGATTCAGCAAAAGAAAATGACAGTCCAAGACTATAAGCCTTACTATAATCATTTGATTTACCTTGCAAAGATCTCTTTCTTTATTCAACTAAATCGATCACTTTGAGCCTTTTAATATACAATTTTAATTCCTTCGATAATCACAGACAACAAATCAAAAGAACAAGACCTTTTCATATGAAAGACGAAAAGGACTAAAGCTTCTTAACAAAAAAGAAGAAGATAGAAACACACATACACACAAAATTAAAGCACAAAAGAACACACCATGTAGGTCTTTCAAGAAGCCCTTGAGTTGCATCCTAGACGAAGCTCTAGATCAATGCCTTCAATTGTTGAATCTGTCTTCTTTCTCTTATTATCTAGACTATCCTTTCGGTTTCTTTGAAAATTTGTTGATGTCGATGTTTCAGTGTTGCTAAAACTAGATAGGGAAGATTTGAAGCTACGAGTACCAAAAGATGCTTGAAAATTCATAAAGTTTTCGGTGCTGGGATGAGGCGTAATGGATAGAAAACTAGAGTGATTGCCAATTTCATTGCCTAAAGATGAATGGTTGAAAATGGTGTTGGGATTAGGTAAAGAGTACAAAAGGCAAAGACCGCCGTTTGCAACGAGTTCTTGAGTTGGATTGATCAATAGAGTGGATGAACTAGGAGATGGTAAATTAGGGTTTTTGAAGTTGGGTTGTGCTTGGTGGAGCCTAGCCCTATCACGGCGGTGCACATTCATGTGGCCACCTAGAGCTTGAGCAGATCGGAATTCTCTTCTACAAAATGTGCAAGTGTAAGACCGTGGTGGCCAAGTGGTGCCCATGATATTTCCGGTGTCTTCTGCGAAGGCTTTCACCTCCCATGAATCATCTTCTTCTTGACCGCCAGCCGTTACTAGATTAGGATTCCACATCAACAAGACTATGCCAACGATGGTGTTTGAGCTAGGGTTAATTGGTGGTGGTTCTCAATATCGCCACATCAACAGCCACCATAAAGTGGTAGAGACAACCTTAATGATGGAGAATGTTTGGAGATGAAAAACATGAAGTAAGGGTTATATAAGAAATTATATTTATTTTATAAACTAGGGACAACCACATTTCTAGCAAGCAGCCAGCACACATAAACAGTATGTCATATTTTAATTTTATAATGTACTTTTTAATACTAGCATTTTTGTTATTTAAAACATGCCGTTCGGTGAAACAATGAGCAACTTAGAATGATCCGTTTCTGCTACATTGACTTCTACGCTCAAAAAACGTACAATCCTTTTACTCCATTTATCAGTCTATAGTTGATATTATTATCGATATATTTGGAACAACAAGTGTAATCAATATTAATTAATGGTCGTATTAGCTAAACACAACCGATATATTCTTACAAATATAAATTTAATGACACATATTTGAACCTATATACGTGATATATGTTTAACAAATTGTTCTTTGAAAAGACCAAACAAACTGTTAAAGCATGTATCAAAATAAACCCATGCATGTATCTTATATGGGTATTGATACATCACCATATTTTTCACGACGATCATAATTTACGACTACATTTTGCATGCATAACACCAGAATGCACAAATCATGCACAGACGATAAAAGATTTTAATGTAAGATCACCCTCATCTTATATAATATTAACATATATTGAGAAGAGATCCGGTGATAAGAAAAACTAAAATGAGAAGAATAAGAAGGATTTTTAGCCATACATTTTAAATAGAAAGGAAAATTTTAAGAGTTGTTGTTTCTCTCACTCTTCTCATTTTTATTTTTCTTCTCATTTCATCCCAACTCTATATTTCCATTAAAAACTTTATGAACATCCACAGTGCCAATGAGTGCAAAGATCTTTGAGTTACATCACATTTCAATTTACTATATCTAAACATATACTAATCAATAACTAAAATTACTGCTTACCATATTAATTTAATGCATATTAAGGTGTTCATAGCTATGAGATATGATGGTGAGACATATATATCATCATCTCATTTAAAGAAACAAAAACTAAATGAAGACTACAGAAAGAGAAGAGGGGACCAATGTCTTCTTACAATAATTACTTGAAAATTTGCAGGTCCTATCTACTTTTCTTAGCTGTACGTATATCACTTACACATGTTTCTCTTCACATACGAAAATTATTGATTTTTCAGTTTCGTTGATTAATTCTCTAAGTCATTAACCAGTTAAGAAATTTTTAGTCATTTTCAACTCCCAAAACATTCTAAAGCTATTTGAACAAACCAAATAAATTCAATTAAATATGGAGTAACACGAAAGACTCAAAGCGAAAGAGGAAATATACTAGTTTTAAGCAAAATTTCTAAAATTACTTTGTTGTCTCGATCACAATCACCACCATGGGGTTGTTGCGTACATATGTTGATAGTTGGTCCACATAATGGTACCTTTCTGGCATTCAATACAATGCCGCTAGCATTTAGATCATTGGAAACCCTATCTTTGCAATCATCTTGCCTCCAAATCTAACTAAATCTTGTGGACCAAATGATAAATAACTCTTTTCAATTCAGAAAAAGAAAAGCATTCATGTAATTTCCTATTTTGGGTTCCCTCAACAACTATAATGTTAGAAAGATTCACAAATTGACTTAACTGTTCTCTTAATACTTCGACATTTATGCATGCACGAATGTTGATATGATCTACGCACATATTCTGAGTATTTATTAAGGCAACCTAAATAATTAAATGTTACATATCCAAGCTAGCCATATAATCCAAAATCATGGATCGCTAATGATTTACCATATTTCTTGAGTCTTGCCCGATTTTTTTTCCTTGAACGGCGGAAGATATATTAAAAGAAACTAGCATAAGGTGACAACACAATTGCAACAAGTTCATACAAGAATTGACTGGATCACCAATCCAATCTAACCATATAGGGTTTACATTCAAATTTCTATGAGAGATCCAAGAATGGGAGAAAACTTTTATGTCATCATCGAGTGTAGCTTTTTCTGGAGGTTTAAATTGAAACAGACCCGATTCCTATTGATGTAAAGTCCTACAATAAACCTAAATGTTGCAGTGCGGAACTCGACTTCGAAGAACACAATATACACACAATCTTTATCACAACAAAAGATAATTATGGTACGCACGTAATGCCCTCAAACATCTAATTGCATTGGGTACTAAAAGAAGATACAGTACAATTAACCCCTCCCCCCTCACTTCCTTTTATAGAGATGAGAGGGGGAGGGGGGGGGATACAAGTCCTAAAAGAACTCATGTAGTCGGCTCGAAAAATAGAAAATAAGGGAAAGAGTTTGTGTTGGCCTAGGAAATCAGCTAAAAAACCACCAAAAACTCCTCTTCCTATCGTAGATCTACTAACAGTACTAATCCAACACTAAGGCCCCTAAACTATTGAATAATGTGCATACTAATACTAATAATTTCCACCTTAGTATCACTATTAGCCATACTGATACGCATTAGCTTCAACCAGTGTTGGAACCTCGAACTTGGGACCGCCTTTGTAAAGGCACCAGTAGCAGTACCCGCTATTAACCTTAGCTCAAATCATCATGACTCTGTCGGGAGTCCCTTTAGCCATCTATCTTTCTTCCATGCTTCAGTAAATGACATATATCCCACTTCAGTTGTTGACAAAGCCTCCATGTGTCGTACATTAGCTTCTCAGATTCCTGCACATCCATGTATCATTAACACGTACCATGTGATTAATCTGCCCATGACATTGATCGATCTTACCATGGCGTAGTCAAAATATACAAAAACCAGTACATTTGTCTGTGGTCACGATCAAACTATTCCAACATACCCACATCCATGCCAGGTCTCGTACAAACCACCTAATACCCCTGCCTTCCAATTGCATGTACATATGAACATTTACCCCTCTTTTTTCCATATCACAATCCCATGTTAGACTACACTCTAACGATAGTATGAAGGGTCCCTCCAAAAATCATGTACCAACTTCCCATCAGAAACCCTATTTTTTGGGTAAAGGGAGTAATCCCGCACCCAGTAAATATATTAACCAAATAAACGCTTAAGTACAATGGATATGAGTGAAGTCCCATATCTCACCACATTACATAGGCATAAAGCTTACATAACAAGACACTTCCAATACTCTAAACAAGAAAATAAACCACTACTCAAATGCTACAATATGACATAACAAAATAAAATTACTTCCTAGGACCTTGAAGCGTTGTGCCATACATGGCATTAAAGGTATCCAAATTCCGGAAGATCACGAACTGCTTTCGCATAGTCGTCAAGTCATATTCATCATACTCATCTTCAAACTCGTGTTCACCACCAAAAATATTAACAGACTCATCAAATGGGTTAAGAACAACCTCATCTTCGTAATCGACACCACAATCTCTCCCACTTTAGAAAAGGGTTGGCTCTCTTAGTAGAAGAGGTGGCAAGATAGGTTGACCATCATCATCCACAAGAGTAGCTTTCCATCAATAATTAGCTTTTCAAGCTTACCAATTTTCTCGACCATGGGAGTAGAACCAACATCCATTGATCCCATCAATCACTCACAAGCTTGCGTGAAGAAGTCCCAATCTCCGGAGACTTGACGCCTCACCAAGGTCCTTCCCCTGAGCCATCAATACCGCCTTAGAGTACCAAGACTTTCCGGTCTTCACCGTTTCATAGAAGAATCAATAACAATACATGGGATGCCCGAGTCATCTTCCACCTCAAGAGTCCCAAAAGAGTTTGACGTAGTAATTGGTGTATCATTAGCAATACCACTAGCAGCTTCTTGGTGTCTTCGCCTTTGCAACATATACCGCCTTCCTAGTGCAAATCGAGGACCCTTACCCATATTAATACCACCATCATCTTCGTACCTTTAGGTTTGGCTTTCCGATTCGCACCATCTTAAAACCCTCATCGGTTCATCCACATTAGCGGTGGGAGGAACATCATAATTCTCCTTAATACTCTTGGGACAACAAGCAAGATCATGCCCAAACACTTTACATTCCGATGCAGGTGGCGGCTTCCATTCATATTCCACCTTTATACTTGCCGTAGTAAACCACTATCATCCTTGTTAGGGATCGCCATAGTCACCACATGTTTAAGCTCAAAATCGATGATAATTCCACAAGAGCACGTGCAAAACTAATACGACCCCATGAATCAACACATGGAACTTGTAAAGCATCTAACATAATCGGTTTACCCACTCGAGTAGCAATTAAGCTCAACCCATCTTACTCAATATGCAAGTAATGGAACATTATGCAATTTAATCCAAACGGAACTCGAGTTACCTCACTTTAGACAATAGGACATCGAGTCCATTTAGTGAGAATAAGAGGAGAATTGCGAATAATCCAAGGGCCCCGTTGAAGAACATTCTCAACACCTCTTTAGAATCAAATTTAAAGAGGAAAACACCATCATCATTCTTCATTAGTTTTGAAAACCAAACTTACCCCACGTGTTGGAGACGTAGTTCTTAACCAAATGAAAAGCAACATTCTTACCAACAAAAAGCCAACAAGTGTATTGTCATACCGGTTGAATACACCCTCCATAGCAGACCTTCGGAAGCACCAGATCATGATTATCGACACGTCTCATTCACCAAGGCACGAAAATTAACTTTCAGGAGACACGCCCGGGTTTAAAACACTAGCAAATGACCTCACTTCATTATTTTCACTACCAATCACGTTAGGACCGAAGTAGAAGCATTCACGTTATTCGAATCGGATGTCAAAGGACCATCACGAGTACCAAGAAATTTAATCAATTCCATACTCTCTCTAAGACTTTTGAGCCTAGCCGCCGATTCATACGGATTAGGTTTGCTAGCTCCCATCGTGGTCGGTGTCCGATTCGTACCAACTTGATCGGCCAAGTTAGTAGTCGTTGTAGCAACTTTCAATGACGAATCCTTGTTAAAGAATCCTTTCTCCATCTCTAAACCCCAAAACAATCAAAGAACACGACACAAACCCAGAAGACTTACGAAACAAACCAAACCCTAACTCAATCGTTAGGGTTTAAACACAAACATAAAGCGTCTAACCTGCTCCCATGGTTAAATAGCATAAAAATAATGAAAACCAAGACCAATGAAGGAGTAAAAACCAATTCGATTCAAATCAGAACACTCAGACAATCCGAATTAGGTTAAACCCAAAAACAATTTTGTAAACCCTAGATAAAACGAATCACCAAATCAGAACCAAAGCAAGAAGAAACTAGTCCTACCAAGAATCAATTAACAAAGATGTTAATTAATAACAGGAAGATGCTAGGGATCCAAAGCTATGGTCGAATTGGATGAAAGTCGGTTAGGGATGTAAGGGTTACAAAATCGCCAGAGAGAAGTCGACTAGGAGTTAAAATAGTGATAACTAACCCATCGTAAACCCTAGACTGTGACACCGTCAGAGTATTACCAGTTTCAGCCCTGACAATCTCCATACAAGGTACATTTCCCTTTGCTTTATCCAGCAAACCCTTTGTAACCCAGATCTTAGCCTTTCATCCGCATGAAAAAACCATACCATCTATATAGAGAAATAGATGTATGAACATACTTGGTGTATATCTTACTTTTCATGCAACCATTGTTGAACACATACGCATCTGACCAAGCATCCATATCTTCTTTCAATCCAACCTTCCACTTAAAAAGCACCTCACAAGCAATTGTATCATTGAAAGTCAACATATCATGTGCATATATTTCTCCACTTCAAGCTTGCAAAAGCAAACTCATTAGTGGCTTTTCTATACGTGAATAGTTTTCATGTTGAGTGTTGCTCCCTATCACGTGTTAAATGCTAGTCTATCAAATTTTAAGTTTGTACTTCCTGTGAACTAGCTACCTAACCAACATTTCACTGAGGTTGCTACCTTAAATGTATGCTCCACCTGTGGTTCCACCTCAAACTCAACTCTCTACAACACCTGCATTGAAACCGTACCTACACCAGGACTAATGAAAGTTTATGTGTGTTCCTCACTCTCATTAAAAACCATATTCATGTTAAGCACTGCCTTTAAAGTAACGCCATCTAACCTCCAAAGTTGATAACTGAAGGAATAATGTGCACAGATAATATATATAACTATATATTTAATTATATATAAGTGAATTATATCTGGTAATTAAGGCATATAGGATCACACCAGTGCATCACAAGTGGAAGTAATATTTATTATAGAATTAATAAATATTGAGATTCGAGAGAATTAAATTACCTACATTAATTTAATAAGTTATAAATATAATAACTTGAAGTGTAAGCAGATAAGAAGATTGAGGAAAATTTTGAAACTTAGGAGGTTTCCTTGTTGGACAATGAAAGATTGTATATATAAACAAAGTCACATCCATAAGTTTCACACAATTCACAAAAACCAACACACAACCCTAAATCCCTCTCCCCTCTCTCGTGCGTCGACCGGTCAAACCCCAAGAGGGTCGAAACCCTCAAGTCGACTTCATTCGACTTAGACCATGGGTTTTCCGAATACCCTTAGTCGAATGATCAGTCCTGGTAGGTGATCCAGGATCATCTATGTGCAACGAGTTACCACTGTAAAGCGGTTTCAACGAGTACCGGTGGATACTTGCAGCTTCCATGTACGAGTATTCAAGTGATCTTGCTGAGTAAATCAAAGGTACACACGTTCTAACTATCTTTATATTTAAATAAAGATCATAAAATATATGAGAGAGAAATTCTCTATTAAAGGTGTCTGGGAAGATATGAGAGAGAAAAGAGTAAAGGTTGATTGGTGGAAAGTAGTTTGGTTTAGTCAATGCTTACCAAGACATGCCTTTGTTCTTTGGATTGCAGTGATGGGAAGGCTCTTAACTCATGACAGAATGGAAAAGTGGAATCAGTGTAACAACCAACAATTATCTTGCCCTCTTTGTCAGAAATGCAAAGATTCTCATGACCACCTTTTCTTTAGATGTGAATACTCTAACAAGATTTGGGGGCAGTTATTGAAAAAGCTAAGGTTTAATGTGCAGGCTAATAAATGGAATGATAATGTGAAAGAAATTGGTAATATGAAATGTAACAATTCCATAAACAGTGTTCTAAGAAGGATCAGTTTTGGAGCAGTAGTGTATAACATTTGGAAAGAAAGAAATGGGAAGATTTTTATTGGTGAAAAGAAAAGTACAGACTGCTTATTCAAATTGATTATTGATGGTATAAAGCTTCATCTTCTGAGCCTGCAAGTGAGGAAATCTGCTGCTATAGTCAGAATTGCTCATGAGTGAGATGTGAATTTGAGGTTCAAAAGTACTTGATTGGCTCTTGGTTGTTCTTCTGATATAAAGATTGCATAATGGTAGTGATGCATTGTTTGATGAAGTATAGTGAGTATTGAGGTTGATGTTCTATGTTCTGTTATTGTTGGGTTCAGTGAATACCCAAGCCCCTTAATTTTAGGATTTAAATAGAAAATACCCTAAGTGTTTATAACCTTAAACACTAACAAGTCACTGAGCGCATAGTCACTCAGTGAGTTATCTTCAGTATACTCAGTACGAGACGAAGAAGTAAAATCTCTCCACTCAGTGAGGTGGAACTCAAGGGTTGAAGACTGAGTCAAGAAGAAGATGGTGGATTCAGTGTGTGATGACAATAACTCACTGAATCCCAGAACTCCTCACCAACTATTATCACTAAAGACAAGACTGAAGATTAAAGACTGGAGGCTAAGAAGACTGAAGAATTAGCGAGACAAGGCGGGATAAGTTTGAACAGATAAGAAGAAGTCCTTATCAACCCAAAGTCAAACTTTCTCTTAAACGCTAACAACTAGGATCAGTGTCATCACTGACAAGAAAAAAGCAGCCTTGTTACTTACTCAATATAGTCATTGATTGGTACGCCTAAGATGTTAGACTCTTATACTAGTCAAACGTGTTTGGAGTCTTAGGGCCGTAGTAGCTTTGCTCGTTGTCTAATTGAAGTTAAGGCAAATGAGGCTCTCAAAGAGAGTCTTACTGTGGCTATTCCCTTACTTGATACTCCGGGGTTTTCTATTGAAACGGTTCGGGTTGAATATGAGCGGCAACCACCTCGGTGTGATACTTGTAAGATTTTGGACATACTGGGGGCACTTGTCCTAAATATGTCCCTCCTACTATACAGCTTTCACATAAGACTGATGATGGATTTTAGGCTGTTAAAGGTAAGAAGACGGGTAAGAATGGTAATCAAAGTGTTCCGGGCAAAGGTGGTTTTACTAAGCCGAATGTTGGGCCTAAGGTTCCGTATCAACGATGGTATGCGAAAAAATATGGTAGATGTAGCCAACACTAGTGGAACTAAGGTTACTACCACTAATGCGTTTGCAATTCTAAATACGGTTGATACTGATAGTACTGTGCCTAATAATGTTATTACAAAAGAAGGGACTCCGCCTGAGCCTAGTTCTTCAATGGCTGCTGATAAGGAAGGGTCTCAACAGACTGGTAGTTTACCACAAGTTCCAATTGTGGTGGATGATAAAATGAAGGAGCCAGTGGTGGTTTCTAGTATGTAACAGGAAGTGGGTGCCACTTCTCAGCCTTCTTATTCCTCTTATACTTCTCCCACTAAAAGGACTAATCCGTTTTCTAAAATGGGAGAAATTGTTGTTTCTGACAGTGATGATGACCAAGTACTCCCAGATATTAATCCGATGGCGAATTTCTTGTCTCCGGGGGTGGTGGATATGAGCATGAAAATGAAGAGGATTATGATGATTATACGAGCCAGGTCTACGAGCTCAAAGGACGTGGTAAAAAGTAGTTTTGGTTCTCGTATATTGGTAGTATACCTCTTGTGAGTTGTGGTTTATTGTTTTATTTTGAAAATTGGAAGTGCATTATGTAAGTTTGCCTATGTAACGGGCTGAGATATGGGATGTCACCCATATCCTTTGTACTTAAATGTTTTTTGGAGTAATAATATTTACCATGTCGTCTTGACCTTTTAGCCAAAAAACAGAGACAAAATACATCATTATTTTGTCTTCTGTAACCTTGTTAGTTTGTCCTATAGGATAAAGTCAAAAACTGTACTTGTATAAACAGCCATAAGGTTGGAGTGAAAGAAGTAAGCTTGTGCATTAATTGTGAAAAACACACACAAGCATCTTTCACTCCTCCAAAATACGAGTATGTCCCTAAGATAGCTCAGTGGTACCTGAATAGTTGTGCTTAGACTTAGCCTACGCTTCGTGAGGAGCTACACCATACTTGTCATTTCAATCCCATGTACTGTTCTGCAAGTACTTGGGTAATTTATTCTTTTTTATTCGTTTTAATAAAGAATATAAACGCTGTAAAAATCCTTAGTGTTTTATCTTGTTAAAACGTATCTTAATGTATTCTACTTCAGTCACGATTCACACTTAGTAGTATTCACTGTTTTAAGCTATTTGTTAAACAGGAACAACAAGTGGTATCAGAGTAGGCTGATTTATAAAACCATTTTTTAAGCCTCTAAAAAACGTTTTTAAAATCAGGATCCTAACATAGCTAAAAGTGATGTACCCCAACTTGTCGACAAAAAGGGTGGAGCCTATGTTGCTGTTACCCCTCGACTTGAAGTTGGCAAATTTAAAATGTGGAAGAAGCGAATGCTTTGCTACTTGACTAGGATGGAACCTTACTACATTAAGTGTATTAATGAAGGTCCATTTGTCCTAAAGACTGCTAAAGGTTTACCTAAACCTGAAGCTCAGTGGACTCAGGATGAAAGGAGGGTGGTCAACCAGGACCAAAGACTCAAAAGCATCATTATATCTAGTCTTCCTGATGATGTAATAGAGTCTGTCATAAGATTTAGTACATCCAAACAAACCTGGAATAACCTGGTCCACTACTATGAAGGTCCCTCAGATACCAAGGAAAACAGGATTATGGACCTAAAACTTGAGTACAATACCTTCAGGGCTAAAGACTCAGAAACCCTCTCTCAAACTTACACCCGTTATAAAACTTTGTTAAATGAATTATCAAATGATGGTGTCAAGTTGTCCAAACTTGAAATCAATGTTGGTTTTGTAAACAGACTCCCTGAGAAGTGGTTGAATTTTTCTCAGGGACTTAGAAATTCAAATCATATTCAGAATCTTGAACATCTTGAAATCCACGGGAAATTTATCTATGAGGAGAACCTCATCAATAGACGATACCATGACTTGAAAAAGTCTCAGGAAGTCAAAAAATCCTTGACAACCACTTCAACACCAATTTCTACTGCCTTTTATTCAAACAGTGTGGTTCAGGATTTTCAGGAAAATTTAGGCGATGAGGCTGATGAGAGAACAAGCGAGGAATACCTGAATGAATTGAACATTGAGTTTCAGTAAAGGGCACTCCTTGCTAACTCTAAAAGGTTTATAAGAAGGAACAAAAGTTTTTCTAATGCTAAAGCTAATGAGGACACTGAGTGTTTTAAGTTTCACAAAAAGGGTCATTTTGCTAAAGATTGTTTTTCAGAAACTATTTCTGAACCCTCTTACAAACCATTAGGGTCTAACTTGTCCTTAGGTTTTAGCAAATTTCAGCCAAAAGTTTATTAGTCTCATCAAAATTTCCAAAAAAAATCTGATCAAAACAAAGTTGTTGATTTTGAAGCTAAGTATAGGAAAGCCAAGGCAAAACTAGCAATTATTTAGGCCACTCCCTCAGAAACAACACAAAATGTTAAATGCATGCGGTGGTAAGGTAGTCAAGTCTTTATTGGAAGAGCCGCTCTCGGATGATGAAATGGTGCAAGTCGATTAATCGATGGCTCTCTCGAGAGAGGACAAGCTAGTTGTTGGAAAAAATCATGCTAGAAATGGTGAATGGGTTAACATCACAATGAAGAAGGTAAACATTTTACTTTCTATGGATGATGATTCAGATTGGCAGTATTTCATGAATTATATTAATGTTGACGTTAAGTTCGTGGAAGAGCAATGATTAAATCTGTTAGTTAAGTTTTGAATTATATAAGTGTAGGGATGGATTTCTTACTTTAAAACAAACCAAAATTGAGGCTGTTACACTACAAATTCAAAACACTGAGTTAGTAATACGTAATCAAGCTCTTCAGGAAAAACTTTAAAATGAACAACAAATTATTGAAAGCTGGACAACTAAGAACCCTAGAGTCTTTGATACTGTTCAAGCCTACAGTAGCAAAAAGAGAATACTAGGTGAGGAACAACTCATTGATATTCTCAGTGAAGATCAGAGTCCTAAACCTTTTGTGTCTGCTGGTATGCTCTCAAAAAAGGAGTTGCTGTCAAAATCCAGTGATTGGGTTGAAAGGTTAAACCCTGAGAGTAAGCTTCCAAACTTCGATTCTAGAAGGATATTTGAGCCTGAAAGTCAGGCACTCAAGTGCATGCTTGACTCATGATGTACCCGGTAATCTTGAACACATCATCGAGTCTCAAGTCAATCTCAAGCACCGATTCCACCTCTGAAATCTATTCAGGGTGTTGCACCTAGCTCTGGGCTTATTCCCTTACAATTCAACCCTCACTCTCCAAAAGAAAGGTCAGGTCTTGGTAGAACAATTTTGAAAAGACCAGCAAAACCAACCCAAGAAGATTCAGTCCCCACTTAGACTTCCACATCTTCAGTTCCTACTAAAGAAGACAAAATCAAGAAGTTGACTGAACTTGTGAGGAAGTTAAGTGAAAAGATGAACTCAGCTGAGAAGGTTCCTGGTTTAAAAGTCACTGAACCAAAGTCAATATTAAGTTCCTCCGGTCTAAAGGCAAATCCAAGCCCAAACAGAAGTGTGATATGTGCCATTATACAAGCCGTATCACTGATAATTGCTACAAAAACCTTTTTTGCATGATCTGCAAAAAGGAATATTACATAACTTTTGATCACTTACAATGTGTAAGATCATTCAGTGAAGCAAGTAATACCAACCTTGGTCATCAGTATGCTTCATCTTCTAAGCAGACCCAAAGGCCTAAAGCTAAACCTTTTCCTCCTTGCCCACATTGTGGCTTTAATGATCATTATCCTGATGAGTGTCTCATGAACTATTTCTGTGAAATATGTGGAAATCCAGCTCATGAGACATCTCAGCATGATAGGGTCATACAAGCAAGGAGAAGTTCAAAAAAACCCCGCATCACTTAGTCTTCCTTAGTAAGTAAATGCAAAACCTTTGGTAGCACACTTCACTCAACCACTGACCATGAATCCATTGCTAAGTTTAAGCAGACCATCAGACCCAAGCCCACTAGTAAGTGGGTTAGCAAGAGAAACTAATCCAGTTTACTATTTTTTGCAGAGACACGCCAGGGAGCCTATTTGGCATCTAGATAGTGGACGTTCAAGGAGCATGACTGGTGTGAGGGAGTATTTTCACAAGTATGTAAAGGAGCCAGGACCCAAGGTAGTATTTGGTGATAGCTTGATATGTACTTATTCACATATCTTTTCATTATCAAAACTGACCCAAAACAACCAAGGAAAAGCCGTTTATTGCTAATATTTGTGGTTTTCTTGAGTTTATGCTTGTGTAGGTATGGATATGCTAAAACACGCTAAAAAGAGCCAAATCAGAAGAAAATCCGAGCACGAGAGATCAAGAGAGTTTTAGCTGAGCTGGAAGGTCAAGATTATGTATTTTGGAAGATTTTATTCTCAGAAGATGATTTTGAAGTTTCAAAGAAAGTTTGAAGAAAAGTCAAGTTCGGTCCACGTGACTTTGAGCTTTTGATGTAATTGATCCTCAGTTGTAATTTACAAAAGTCACCCTTGGATTATTTGAGATTGTCAAAATTGGTCCTTAATGAGCATTGTCAGAAGTTCACCTTTGGTCCCTGAAGTTTCAAGATGTACAAGTTTGGTCCTTAAATGAATACTTGGATTACTTATTAAATCCAAAGTCCAAGATACTACTAAACCACCTTCGGCCCAAAACAGAAAACCCGAGCCCAAACAAAACACTACTACCGATTTATTATTTAAACCCGAAACCAAACCAAACCCGAGTAAATACCCAAGTCAACGAGTTAAAACACCGGTCAAATATCAAAATAAAATAAAAAAAATCCTCCCGCCAAGCTTTTTACCCAATTCTGGAAAAGGATAAACCCTAATTACCCCCGTGTGTAATTGAGCCAAATTAACCGTGATTAAGGGCACATTGGTACTTTCCCCTGACACACCTGACACAAGGGAATGACACATCACCTATCCGTGTGCTATAGGCCACATGTCGTTCTTCTATTGGCCGAAGCATGTCATTGCATTTGATCCAAAGGTGGATATTAAGTGGGAAGCGGTTATTATGATCCAAGGGTGGAAAGGAGCTCAGAAGAAGCACATTTGGAAGGAATTCGAGAAGCTTCCAAGCTCAAGCTCAAGTTATAAATAGGACCTCTTTCTCATTCACATAGTTGTATCTTATTTTTCTGTTATTTTACTTCTCTCTAGTTTTTTTTAATAGCTTAATTAGTAGTTTACAATTTCAAACATCTTGTAATTCGTATTTTGTAACCAATTTCCATTATTAATATAAATTCAGTTTTCATTTTCAGTTGTTTGTTTATGTTTTCTATATTCCAAATCTGCTTATTATCTTAATTTAGAGCTTATTTTAGTTTTATCAAACTGATTTTAGCTTATTTCCTCAAAATCTCAAAAATACAAAAAAATCAAATTAAATCATTGAAAAATTAAAAATCACTTTAGATATGTTTATGGATTGATCCTGTACTGATCTACTGTTTTGTTAAGTTCATTTAAGCTTAATCTAGCTTATTGTGAAGCTTATTCTGTTTTCTCACTCAATTCACAAAAATCTCAAGTTGAGATCAGTAGCTACAGTTGCTGTCATGATTTGTCATTCTGGTGTTGGATTTGGATCTGGAATGGATGATGTAGTAGTTGGATTGGGGTGAATATAAGCTGGTATTGGATTAGGAATAGGGGATAATTAGGTTAGAGTTCTTTGTTTCATCAATTGGCAAGCCACAGTGGCTAAGGCACTTTGTAAGTCTCAAATCTGTTTTTGATCATATTATCTGTTATTGAATCTGTTCATTAGTTATAATTGATACTGTTTGATCTGTGTTTGTGTTTGTTTAGTTTAATCTAGCTAAAATCTGTTAATTACTTCTATAATCAAGTAGATAACTAGTGTTTGGATTAGCTTATATAACTGAGATAGAGAGTAGTTAAATTGTTAGGAGTAGTTGCTTCATACTTAAATAGTTATTTGATAGTCATTTGCAGTCTTTGATATAGCAGTTTCACTAAAAAAGTCAAAATTACTTTAAAACTGTTCTAGATTGTGAATCTGTTAGAATCAGTTAGTGTCATTAGTTGCAATTTGGTTTGATACTAGTAGATCTAGCTTATTGTCATAATCATTAGGTTAATATCATTATATTCAGTTAAAAATTGTGGATCAAATCTGAGTTTAGTCAAAGTTCTATAACTGCTTTTACAAAAGTCAAAATCTGTCAACAACTGTCAAAAGTGTTTTTCACCAAATTTGTGAATCAAATTTCTGAGTCATTTATGAGTTTCAGTGCTTCAAACTTTGGATAATCATAGTTCAACTGGTCTTAAACTGATAATCACTTTTTGTTTAAACTGGTCTAGTCAATTTGAGCTTCAAATAAGCTCCTCATTCGGAATCTGAAACTCCTTGTTCACACTCGATGATAATCGAGTGTGAATCGACAATCTTCGATTCTTTGCATCAGGCTCATTTCTAAGAGTTAGGATCTGATATTTGGCTTAATTGTAGCTAGCCAGGTGGTTTATAGGACTGCATAGTTGGTTTTCTGATTAGCTTAGTGGTTAAGCTTGCATAAGCTCAAACCAAGGGTGTTTCACTGTTTGGATAGTCTTAGCGATTGGCTTATTTCATTGATCGAGCTTTAGGCTTGTTAGAGTAGGTCTCATCGGTTGCAATTAGTTCAT
>CM040246.1:18721360-18825628 GCA_022545495.1 Chrysanthemum lavandulifolium
CGGCGAGAACCACTCATCATGAGCAGATCAATTCTACTCATTTGATGATGTTCTATTGCACGATAACGAGGACAAATGTCGATATAAGAGATTATTTACTGTGATCTCGTTACCAAGCTCTGAGCAAAACTAGGGTGAAATCACGTTTCATAACCTAGGTTTGTCTCTTATAGTTTACAAAATTCTTGGGTTGAAACTATACTCGGGATTTTAAACATGGCGCTTTATGTGCCACGAGTCCATCAAATTTGAAAGGAACTCATCCTTAGTCAATGAAATTGAATTGACATTATATGGTTCTTGTAAACAACCGAGGTACTCGGTGTCTCAAACCTGCTCTAAAAAGAAAGCGGAAGTCTCGGTGGGACAAAGACTAAACCCAGTCCGAGGGCCTAAAACTCTGGAACCGGACCTAAAAGGAACAAAAGTCCCGGCCGACAAGACACGTTAGGGAGACCAAGCAACATCCACCGGTGACAACGAAGGAAACTAATACATCACAATCGGTGCCTTGGTCCCACTTACTCCCAGATCGAGAGAAACATCTGACCCTTTGGTAGGGGCGCCTTCCTAAAGCTTGATGAGGACATTCGCCAATCACAACTTTTGTCCGAGGCACAACCATTAATCCTAAAGACTCGGGGAAACAAACAACCCACTAATAGGGATATCACTGCCACGCTCCCTAAGGATAGTACTGTGAATCTCCCACCAGTGCTTGAAGAGGCACACAGGGACAAAGACTCAGAGGGAAAGAAACCCCCCGTTGATATGGAACTTATCACCAATCCTGACTCCAGAGAAGATAGTGGAAAACACCCACCAGTGTCTGAGGGGTCCTTAGGGGACAAAGACTCAGGGGGACAAAAACCACCTGCTGATACGGAACCCACAACTCTCCTGGTCTTCTCAGTGTTGTTGATGCTCAATAGATATTGTTTTCTGATGAAGAGGTTAATGCTGACAGTGAGAAGGAAATTTTTTCTGTTGGTGAAGAAATGGACGCTGATGTTCAACCACTAGTACAAGAACATCAGCCTGATCCACCAAAGCCTGAAGAGTCACCGTTCCAACCTGAAGAAGACTCATCTGACTCTTCAGACTCTTTAGAATCTTCCTGCCCTGAGGAATTGAAGAAGTATGACAATGTTCTTCCTCTCACTGAAAGGCAACTGGTAATGTGGTTAAAGAGGGCTACTCATAAGCTTTATTCTGGTGTTACTGATAGCCTATGGGATCAGCATATTGAAAGGCTTTGCAAGTTCTGACGATCTCAAAAATTTGAAGTGGTTGCTAACCATGAAAATAATGATGAGCACAGGGATCTCATTTATGACCATCTTGACAAGCTGGATGATCTCCTAAAGAAATTTCTCAAAACCTTTCAGGATGCTCATACCAAGCTTGATGAAATCAAGTAATCCGTCAAGGATAACCCTGCACTAAACACTAAAGTGCTTGAGGTTACGCAAACTTACATGAAGAACTCATCTAGCCTCACTGAACTGATCACAATTCTTAACAACTCTAATGTTCAGGGTCTTACCACTTCAGTTCAGGCTATTCAGTCCACTTTGGGCTCTTTGGATACAAAGGTTGTTGATCTGGCTAAATCATCCTCTTCTATGGCCTGGAATCTCGGGCCTATAATGACTGCGCTTGAATTATCTCAGGCCACCTTTGGCGATAAAGTAACTGGCATTCAAAAAGACACATTAGAGATCAAGTCCATAGTCTCTGAGATTTATCAGGCGTTTAAGGGTCAAGCAGCTCCACAACCCTCAATGACACCATCAACTCTTGCTCTCACTGATGCTCTAGCAACAGTTGAGGGGGAGAGATCAAATGAGGAAACTCCTTCTCACACTAAGGGGGAGCCAACTCAACCAGTGTCTGCAGTGCCCATCTTTTCAATCCCACCAACTACATCAGTAACAACAACAACAACACCAGTGGTAACAACAACAACAACACCAGTGATAGCAACATCAAGATCATTAGTCCAGGACAAAGGCAAAGGCGTCATGATCACACGAACTGTAAATATCCCTGTAGTGGCAACAAAAGTACTTGATTAGTCGAGCATTAAGTGCCTACCTTGAGAAAGAAAGACTCGAAAAGCGGTGAAAGAAGAACAAAGAAGCAAAGCCGCCTTGGTCAAGGTGGTTCATGAAGAAGCTGAAAAGTTAGGGATCGATCCTAAACAACTTGAAAAAGGTCAAGTTGGCCTAAAGTTCAAAGCAGCTCAAGATGCTGAGATGGCAGCCCTAAGAAAGAAAAGGGATGAAAAGAACAGGAAGGCTTCTGAAATAAGACAAGCAAGGATCGATCACTACAACTGGACTATGACAAGTAGGAGAGCCCCTGAGACTATCACTGATGTTTACACCATCCCCAAATCCAAGCCTGTTGCAATAAACATCTACAGGGGTGAAGAAAAAAAGGTCTTTGAGGTTCACGATCCTCTAAAGTTCACTAACTTCGGGATCACTGAACTTGATGAACTTGGTCCCATCCTTGAAAAGAATAAAAAATTAGGTAGTCAATGACTTTATAAAGCTCTAAGCAAGCGATATGAAAGATTTGAGGGATGCGCCAGCGATCTTGGAATCAATCGCTATCCACGAGCTCGAGGCACTCATCCCCAGTCATCCCGAAGGAAAAGGAAAGAGTTGAATGCGAGCTGAAGCCAAGGTCCCTGGTTTGGCTACATGAGAGCTACTGAAGGGTAAAGTTTGTTAATTGCTTGGTCATTGAAGAGCACAAGAGGACTCCTCTTCATTGATGTTTATGGAAACCATGCATTCCAAAGATGGAGAGATATCGATCAGGCTGGCGTGGCTACAATGATGAGTTACTTGACAGTGGCTTCTCAAATTCAATCCCCTGAAAACATCGGGGTTACTGTCTTTGTTGAGCGCTAAAGTGAGAGACCATTCGACAAAAGCAAATCTCTATCAAAGCCAAAGCTTGAAGCCACTGGCATCCGCATTGAATGACATAAGCGAAATATCTATTATTTCATCTTTTGTACTAGATAGGAACTTGTAATATCTTATGAAAACTTATCTTAATGTACTCTACTTCAGTCATGATTCACACTTAGTAGTATCTACTGTTTAAGCTATTTGTGAAACGGGAACAACAATTATAGTTAAAGGGGTGTTTGGATCCTTGGTTTACATCAGTTGCTGGTAAAAATTTGCCGATTTACTTGATTGAAGGCCATTCAAATAGAAGAATTCTTGTACCTTGGAGTTCTAACTGTAGGACTGTACCTACGATAAAGATTGTTCCAATTTGGCATTGGGAGGGAATTGGACTTCTTTGTCTGGTTAAGTAAGAGGTCCCAATAGTATAAATGTACCATAAAGTAGATTCTTCTATTTGAGAAGGGTAAATGGCTTGGGTGGATAATTTATGATGAGGGGAATAGAGAGAAATGAAAGATGATCGTTCTTGGTCCCTCAATACATTGTCAAAGGAGGTAATGGGTGGGCTTCCCTCAAGGAGAGCGTTCCCAAGCAATTGAAGTCATTTTTGAGATGGAAATGTAGATTGCTTGGAATAGCCCTTAATGGGAGGGTCATGGGTTCCTAGTATTGCCAAATATTCTATTCTACTTTGACCACAGTGGTTGCAGGTTGAGTGGTTTTAGTGGAAAGGAGAGTTGGAAATGTAGCTAGATGGTATTGGTGCAACAAAAATGTAGCTAGATGGTATTGGTGCAATAAAGGTAAATAGAGAGTGTTTAGATCTTGATATCTGCAGTGGAGTGTCTTCTCTATATGTTTGGGAAAGATGTGGAAGAGATGCAGATGTATCAGACTTTTTTTGTTTTTTGTCTAATATCTGATGTAGTATAGTATCTGTTAGATGTATCGTCTTGGATATGTCCATTTCAGCTTGTTATCTTTATGTCTTTGTACAAATTCTTGGAAAGTTAATATAAATTTACCTTTGAACCAAAAAAAAAACTTTCATGGTTTCTTTATTTAGTACTACGTATGCTTTACTATCAGGACAATATCCTAAGAAAATACCTTCAGTTAATTTTGGGTCGAATTTAGTAAAGTAGTCTTTTGTGTTAAGTATAGAACATTTACTACCAAAGACTCGAAGGTGTTCCAACGAAGGCTTTTTGCCTCGTAACAACTCGTATGGAGTTTTTCATAAGAATGGTAATTAAGACTCGATTTAAAATGTAGGTTGATGTGTCGACGACATTGCACCAAAATTTCTGAGGAATAGATTGCTCATTAATCATGGTGCGACTCATTTCTTGTAGGGTTCGATTTTTCCTTTCAACTACCACATTTGATTGTGGAGTGAGAGGAGCCGAGAAATTGTGAGTAATACCATTAGCATCACAAAAAGCTCCGAATTGCACTTCATTATCAAATTCTCGACCATGATCCGTTCGGATCGACACAATAGGGCTTCCTAGTTGTCTTTGGATTTTTCTACTTAAGATTTTGAATTTATCAAATGTTTCAGTTTTATTCTTTAAAAATTTACTCCATGTGTACCTAGAGTAATCGTCCACTATAACCAATGTATAGAAGTTACCTCCGTAACTTTGGATAGCGGACGGATCAAATAAATCCATATGTAGTACTTCTAGACATTTTGATGTAGAAACCATATTTTTAGCTTTATGACTAGCATGGACTTATTTTCCGATATTACAAGCATCACAGAAATGATGTTTGTATTTTACTTTAGGTAGGTTTCTTACAAGCTCTTTGGATGATAGCGATTGAAGAAGTCGCATATTGGTGTGACCCAATCTTCGATGCCATAAGGTCGAAGTATCATCCATAGAGGTGAGACAAAGTTTGTCTTTTGGTTTGTTTTCGATTTTAATAACGTGGATTCCATGTTTTCTAATACCTCTTCCTATAGTAATACCATTTTTCAAGATTTTACTACCGGTTTCGCTAAAGAGAACGTTGCACTTTTTATCACATATTTGACCTATACTTAGTAGATTAAAGTTTAGGTTTTCTACATGATATACGTCATTAATAGTTAAGAATTTGTGAGAAATTGTACCTTTTCCGAGGATTTTGCTTTTACTATTGCTGAACACCACATTTCCTCCGTTAAAGGATTCGTATGTGGAGAACAACGCTTTATTACCGGTCATATGTCTTGTGCACCCCCTATCCTTGATCCATTCGTCCGGATCCAAGTCAACCTTTAGGCACACCTAAGACAACAAACAACTCAAAAGTTTGGTCCCCATTTGTTCATGGGTCCATTGGTGTTATACATTTCATTCATATGAGTCATATACGAAAATGGTGTAAAAGCATTCCAAGGTACATAGTTTTGAAATGGGAAACCATTTTGTGAGTTAGGAGTCCAGCCTATTTGATGGTGATTACATCTAGCAAAAACATTATTTGGCCTTCTTATTATTTTGTTATGTTTAGAGAACAATGGGGGTTTGCTTTTCATTAAACCTTGACCTTGTTTTAAGGAGGGTGGTTGTTTGACATTCCTAACAGTAACATGGGGTGGTTTCTTTTTGTTAACGACAACAAATTTGGTTCTAGAAGATGGTTGCGTTATTTTTAGTTTTTACTGCTGCAGATGCGGATCCCTTCTTTTTCACTAGCCGGATCCCTTTTAAAGGGATCCACCAGATCCGGCACATCATCGGCTTTTTTTTCATTTGCTTTAACAAATTGTGTTTCCTTAACTTCGCCAGTTGACGCAATATGTTCCTGAATACCTAGACCCTTTTGATTGTTACCCGTTTTAACACTATCAAGTATTGTATCAAGGTATCTAGTGCTTAGTCTAGAAATTTTAGAATCAAGGTGATCAACCAAAGTTTGAAGTTCTACACAAAGCTTGAATTCACCACTTACTTCCTTTCCCTTTTCTAGTCTCTTTAATTTTTATTTAGTTCAAAAACTTCTTTTGTTTATTACCTTTAGTCTAATTTTGCAAAGCTTGTATATTCTAGATGTAATGAATCATCATCTAGATATGAACTAATACAACATAGGGAGTCGGAACATACCTCATCGGAGTCCTTGGCCATAAGACAATTTTCTTCCTTCTCTTCTTCACTCATTCCTCATGATCTGCTTACGAACGCCTTTTGTTTGTCGTGTTTGGGACATTCACCAATGAAGTGATTTGGATCCCCGCATTTAAAACATTTGCGCTCATCCTTCACTTTCTTGTCGTCTTTGCTTTTCCGAAACCCTTTCTTGTCATCATAGGGTTGCTTGACATATCTTCCTTTCCTATAAAAGAATTTCTTGAAGTCTCGTACTGCCATCCTCGTCTTCACTCTCCGAGGATGAGGTTTCTTCATTACTAGATACTTTCTTGGCTTTTAAAGCAAGAAATTTATGTTTCTCTTTCTTTTCCTTTGAGACCTCGGAGTCTTTAGCTAGTACGAGCTCATAGACTTTTAGGTTGCTTATGAGTTCATTGAGAGTGAGGATCGACAAATCTTTGGATTCTTCAATGGCTGTTACCTTTGGTCTCCACTTTGATGGAAGCGCCCTTAGAAATCTCCTGACATGATTACGATTAGAAAAAGACTCATCAAGTTCTTGTAGTGAAGTAATAATAGTATTAAAACTAGCAAATGCATTATCAATACTATCACCATCCAATATTGAAAATTATTCATATTGTTGAACAAATAAATCAATTTTGTTATTTTTCACTTGTTGGTTTTCTTGGTGTGTTACAACCAAAGAGTTACAAATTTCTTTAGCGGTTTTATGCATAAAGATTCTTTCAAATTCCTTTTTAGGTAAGGCATTGTATAAAACCATTTTTGCCTCACTATTTTTGGAAAGCTTTTCTTTTGGTCGTCAGTGAGACGATCATGAGAAATATTTTCTTCTTTACCGGTTTTATCATCTTTTACGGTTGCTTGAAAATCACCTTCAACAATAATAAACCAAAGATCAATATCTTTATATTTCACATAAGTTTCAAATCTGTTTTTTCAATAAATAAAACTATTAGTTTCAAGTAGTGGAGGTCGTTGCATGGATTGCCCTTCCTTATAGTTTTCAAAATCCATTTTGATCGAAAAGTTTTTGAAATACAATTTACTTTAAAACTTTTTGACAACCTTGCTCTTGATGCCAATTATGGAAAACTAGAAGAGGGGAGTTTAACCGATTTTAAGTTAAGTTTCAAAGATTTAGATTTCAATCTTATGTGAATTCTTGTGGATGAATAAATAGTACCAAGCAATAAATAAAGTAAGTAAGAAATGCAAGTAAAGTAAAGGATAGAAAGTAGCGACACAAGTGATTTATAGTAGTTCGGCTACAAGGACACCTTCCTTGCTCTACTCCACTCCCGAGTATCCCACTCAAGAATTCAAGCACTATGTCAACAAGCTCCTTCAAATTGGCGGAGAAGCCTCACAACGTCGCTTACACTTTTTTCGGTACAAAGCTAAATACCGAGTTCTTCCACGAGGTAGAACCAAACCTTTACACAACAAATATGTGAAATATGAAAAACAATATATGCTACTGAAATCTTGTGGACAAATCAATCGAGTACCCTTTGCTTGGATGACTTGTAGAGTAGCGTGATCTCGCATTCGTGAAGGACCTAAAAGAGAATCAGAACAAAAGAGAGAAGAACTACTAGAATGATCAAGTGATCAGAGGTTAGGATAGTGAGATAATATATGAAAGAGTTCTAAGAATAAGGGTGAGAAACAATGAAGAATGGCTCACTATTTATAGGCAAAAATTCCTTCTGTTCCATGGTTCCGACGGATCCCTTACCCAAGGGATCCGGCCAGTGCAATTTCAGGGATCCGGCTATCTGGGTCAGCTTAGTCTGGATTTTAGGTTGCAAACCGGTTTATGGGTTATGGACCATGGGTCATGGACTTTGGATCATGAAAATCTAACAAGATACAATGTACCTAGTCAATGGGTCATGGGTCAGGGACTTTGGGTCATGGGTCATGAATAATACCCAACATGATTTCATGCATGATGTCATGCAATGGGTCATGGGTTATGGATTTATCTCCATGGGTATGGGTCATGGGTCATGGATATTACCTAACCTATTACATGTTTTATTACAACATATTATTATTACAACATTTATATAAGTAACCAAATGTATATACTTTGCAAAATAACATGTATTCTTAGAATTTTACTTATGATAACTTTATATTTGTTGTCAACAAAACTTAACGAGATCGCTAAATATAAACAAACATTTTTACAATTTATTTGTATTAACAGTATGGTATAGTCATGTTTAAATTGCTTGAAATGTATGTTATAGTTGGTCTTAAAGGGGTGTTTGGATTAAAGTGTGTTTGTAAAGGGGTGTTATAGTTGAAATGAAATGTATGTTATAGTTTACAAGATATATGGTTTATGTTGTAAAGCTTTAAGTGTCCAAATGGGTCGAAATGGATTTTGGCACAAAACCCGTCATTTTGCAAAGCACACGTCCGAAGGTCAAATGGTAAATGTTTTAATATGGAAATGATATTTATAATGTAATAATGAAATCTGGAAGGTTTGAAGTAATTCGGAAGTGGGAAAAGTCATTTTCTAGAAAATGGGTCCAAATATGTAAGTGCAGAAAACCTGCAGGAAAAATGGTGTATTTAGACTGTAAATTGGTGTATTTTAGACTAATACCTGGGGTAATTGTGTCTGTTTAAAGTTTAAGAAAAAGGGTGTATTTTAGACTATAAATGCGTGCATTTTAGACTAATACCAGGGGTAATAGTGTATGTTTAAAGTTCAGGAAAAAGGGTATATTTTAGACTGTAAATGGGTGCATTTTAGACTACTACATGGGGTAATAGTGTCTATTTAAAGTGCAGTAAAAAGGTTGTATTTTAGATGAAAAATGAGTCCATTTTAGATTCTGAATGTTAATAAATTTTATCAGTTTTGTAAATAGGAACAGAAGATTTGTTGAAGTTGGGTCGTTTACGTGTAAAAGTTTCAAAAATTGAGTACTTTATGACGTGTCATTCAGAGGGTGTTACAAGTTATTCGTTTGGTTTCCCACGTTTGCTAAGAACCCCAAGGTGTGACCAGAGTCACGAGTTGCGGTATCACTCACCGGTGACTAGGGTGTGTATGTAGTCGTATGTGAATGTGTGAGTTCACTTGACTTAGCTTGGTATATTCCAAGAGAATGAGACCGATATTTATAGGAATGTGTTCACGGTTTTGAGCCACCCTTGAAGGTTATCGATGGTCCACATGGTGGACATCTAAGAGAGGAGACAACAACAACCTTGGCTCTGTCAGGTGTATGGAATGATACATGCAAGATTTCCATATACTAGCGTGATAATCACAGCATTACCTCTGTGCGAATGAGGATATTATACGTGTTTATATATTGTAACCATCCTGGAATGAGTTTTCAGGTCTTTTGCGTTACCCCCGTGAACGACACGACTTTAAATACTCAAAATTTGAAATTTTGCGCGGAAACGACTTAACCTTCTCGGACGTTCCGTTACTGTTTTTACCATTGACTAACATTCCATAAACATGCATACCTTAAGACTATTTTTAGATGAAACTAGACTCATTTACCTTCGAAATGATGGGTGGCACGATCCCTGACAACTTACGTTTTAAGAGATATGAATTTTCAAAGATGACCAAAATCTGAAAACCCTTTATAAAAATTCTGGTCTGAGCATAGATCTTAAGATCTAAGCTCAGGGAAGAACTCCTTAAAATCAACTTTTCTGGTCTAAGCATAGATCTTAAGATCTATGTTTAAGGAAAAACCTTTTAAACTAAATTTTTTGTGTTCAGCATAGATCTTATGATTTATGCTTAGGGAAGAACTTTTGCACAATTTCCGAAAAACTAACTTCCAGAACAGGACACCACATGAAAACTTTCAAAATTATTAACACGTCATAAACTTCATTTTCATACATAAACTTGGTCAAAACGACCCGCGGAAACGTACTTTACAAAGTAACGGGCGTTATGTTAAACACCCATTTTGACCTATTTGCATACTAAACTTTAACTCATTACTATAACATACATCTTGACAACTAAAATACTATAACAATCATGACATAAGCTTTGACACTTGACAACACGTTTATAGACCATTAAAAGGCCAATGCGGGTACAACATTGACTTGAGCTCGGTATCTACCTAAGCTCCAAAACATTACTGTAACCTTCTATTATCCACCTTAGCAATCTATAAGCCTTAGTCCAAGCGTTACCGGCTTAGCATTAGTACCTACAAAATGGTAAACATCTAAACCGTAAGCACGAGGCTTAGTAAGTAAAACGATCATAACATAATATTATAATCACTTACACGTTACACATCATAATTCATTATCCATTACTGTAACACCCCCAAAAATGGCTCAGCGGAAGCACACAAGTATTGGGATGCTACTAAATTGGTATCACAACATAAGCATATCACAATTGGTTTTTCATAAATAATCTTTTATTCATTCTTAAAAATAATGTTTACATTATTGATTAGTGCGGAAAATGGCCCATTATAAAAAGGTGGTCCCAATACATAAATCAGAGTCATCTATGACCATGCCATGCCTTTGCCTTGCGCCTCCAAAGATAAGCTATCACCTCAAAACCAAGATACATGCTAAAAGGGTCACTATTGGTTTCAAATTTGATTTGATTACCGTTTCAAATTTGGTTTTGATGATCATTCGTCTTGCATAATGTCATAAAGTTTATGATTTCAATTCATAAAAGGATTTCATAAAGAGATTTCATTAGTGGACCATAAGTAGGGTATATGTACATTACAACGAATATAATGTCATATATTGAATCTATTACGCTAGCACTAAGTTCATGCAACCGGCTCGACGGTTTATGTATGCACAAGAAGTCATACAAATAAGGAGCTCATGGCGAGTGTTTATCCCAATACACTCGGTCCCGACATGTTATATGTTTCGCCTTGACCCAAGCGGGTCAACCGAACAGGAGTTACCCCAATAGATCTATTTATAACATTCGTGCTTCCGGCGAATTGACGGTTCATGAAAAGGGCAATTTGGGATCTAAAGTCCTAGGCTAAGCTGCGTAATATTCTAGGTCAAACATTTTGGTGTGGTCCTTAAAGCATCTAGGTATGATGTATCTTAAAACATATCAATAAAAGGGCATAGTATGCATAGAATGCACAATTTCAGAAATTAAATTATTTAAGTAAAATGAGCATGTATCTTCCCCCAAAACAAGTATAAAACAGATTAAAGTAGGGGCTATGAAATTCACCTTGGCAATGTGCAATATGAAATCTAAAGGGAATTAATCAAGGAGTGATAGTGCACGGCTCCGACACGCAACCTAATTAATACGGCAATTTAGTCTTTATGTTTAAGACTCGATAAAGTTTAACTAACTTTATAAATTTTTTTAAATGTTTGTGTTGTTGTTGTTGTTGTTGTTGATGTGGCATCATTTATCTTAGAACAATTTACAAGGAATTGGGTGGATTTCGGCTTAGGAAGGATGGCGCTAGTACTACTTATTAGGCAAAGTTGGTTCGAGAGAAAACATTACTTCTACTCGATCTTGTTTTCCTACAGTTAATGAATCTTCTCAAGCTCAAAATTTATAATTTTTAATTGAAGTCTACTTGTTAAATTATTTTAATGGAGCAACTACTTGCACCATCTTTTATAAATGAAATCACTAGATGCATTTTATTTTAGAAACAAATAGTAGTAACAAATAAGGTTTTAACATGTACCTCACAAATCCTTTAATACGACCTCATTTTTTTTTATGCCATTATTAAAGGATAAAATGATATTGAACTTGGTTTAGAAAATTTATTTGTGTTGTGACGTTAGATAGTAAGGTCCGTTTGGTTTTGCATAGCCCACCAGAGCAATTGTTGCAATATATCGTTAATATATAAGTCACAAACTAATTATCAAGTGTGTGAACAAGACAATTGAAACACAAACTACTTAAAATGAGTTTATTATATTTACTCATAACATAAATGGGAAATTTTTATACTTCTAATTATAGACTCAAAAACATAGAATGTAAATCAAACAAGTTTATATTTCTAATCGGAAACTATTTGTATAACACAAAGGGGATGATATTTAAAGTTCTTAAACGGTTCACACTATAAATTGGTAGTAACTTTAACAAATATTACTTTGAGTATTTAATTAAACTTTTGCCAATTATCACCACAAACAAGTTAAGTATACACCCGAGTCATGCTTAATTTCCGATAAACATGTCTATTATTTTACAATTTACACATAAATTAAGCTAAGACTTAATGGCTCAGCGGAAGCACACAAGTATTGGGATGCTACTAAATTGGTATCACAACATAAGCATAGCACAATTGGTTTTTCATAAATAATCTTTTATTCATTCTTAAAACAATGTTTACATTATTGATTAGTGCGGACAATGGCCCATTATAAAAATGTGGTCCCAACATCGTCAGTCATACATGACCATACGCTTTGCCTTGCGCCTCCAAAGATAGCTATCACCTCAAAACACGAAGATACATGCTAAAAGGGTCACTACTTTGGTGAGTTCATAGCCTCACTTTTACTTGTTTTTCAACCCATGAGGAGATACATGCTATAAACTAGAACACAAGTCTTTTCTTAAAATGTATGCTTGCACGATCATTATTATTATAGCCTAAGTTGCCGCCCAAAGTCCCTACATCATGAACCATTAATCACTCATGAGTGAGCGCAACATCGTGGATAGTACTATGAGAATTGACGACCCGACTCGGTTATCGGAAATAACCAGGCGCATCATATTTGATTATCTCTTTGTAATTGGCTATTACATGCAGGGGCAATTTTATTACTTACACCGATAATTAGTGTATGCGATTAGTATTGGTGTCATGAGCTTAGTGCATAATAGTCTCTGTTTTTTCTATGGTAATTGTCTTCAAGCAATTATTATCTCTAACTTGTGTTCAACCATTTACTAAACCTATGAATATCACTCAACCGTTGTGTTGATCTTTTAAGCATGTTTATCTCGGGTATTAAAAAGGCGATAGCTAACTCTGGAGGTGACTTGGGCATTGGCGTGGCGTGTTGTAGATGACTACGATTTACTTATGGGACCATATTTTATTAATGGGCCATTTTCCGCAACAATTCAACCTTTGAACTCTATTTTACTTCAATAAATGAAACCTTTTATGAAAAATCTATTATTTTACACCTGTGTTATGATCCAATGGAGTAGCACCCCAAAAACCTTTTCTTCCGCTGCAAACCACATTTTTTGGGGTGTTACAATTACAATCATTAAACATTAGCACATACATTAACCTCTTAGCATCATCATTCATTCTCATCAACACCTAGTACTCTTAAACCTTTTCCATACTATTGCTAGTCATGTTAAACTAGTCCTATACTTACTTCCACTTATTTCTTGATTGAAGCACTAATCCTTCATCAATTTGGTCTTTACTAAAATCTTGTTTCCATCCTTTTTCTCTAAAACGAACACACAGACACACACCCTTTGATAATAATGAAATATCTAAGAAACCTGGAGATTTCTAGACCAAAGTTACTTTATACCAAAGTTATGTCATCAATTGACATCTTTGGTCCCTCAAGTTCATTTGCTCTATTTTGGCCACAATAACTTTATTACTCATTTACTAATTGACAACATTAGTCTTTTAAGTCCATCTTTATTCTAATTGTAACACGTTATATTTTCTATAACCATTTACATAATATTTAATACTTATTATTTGACTATCGGGTTTGACCAACTAATCCCGTAAGTCCTTGAAACTTATAAAAGTCATAGTCAACTATTCAAATGGCATTCTCGTAATAAATATGTAAGGCCGGTTTTCAAGGTGTTATATTTTGCTACCTGACCGCGTTAGTCAGGCCTTTATGCCAGTCCTGAGAACTTGATTCCCAGGTAAGTTGTGATGGTTTTCGCCTTAGTAGGCCTGTTTCGAGTGAATGGGCCTTAGCCAGTTGGGCTGAAGGCTACATATGCTATCATAGCCCAAACACGATTTCAAGAAGCATGCCCATGTAGTTGCAAACCGAACCAAATCGAACACCAGGAAACCCTTCAACTCAACTCGGCCCTAGCATCTTGAACTTCGAACCAAGTTCTAGATACCAATTGTTGGTAATCGACCAACAAAATGGAATGCTAGTATGTGGAATTCGGACTTGTTGAATATTAAGATACGCACCAACAAAAACTATATCGACAAATAAGTAAACTACACACATCACACACACCTCCTTTTATAGTGATGAATGGAGGGGGGGGGGGAATACAAGTCCTAAAAGAACGCATATAGCCGGCTGGAAAAACAGAAAATAAATAGAGTTTGTGTTGGCCTAGGACATAAGCTTAAACCGCCAAACACTCCTCTTCCTATTTTAGATCAACTAACTATACCAATCTAACACTAAGACCCTAAACTATCAACTAATATGAATACTAATAATAAGACCTATAACGCCAAATAATCCTCAAGGTTGTTTGAACAACAACGTCAAAACAATCCCTCACAATCTTATTGGTATTGGCCATGTCTGCCCATGATATTAGATCATCAGAGATGTCTTGTGAAGTGTTTAGCTGTGAGATCAATAAAGATGTCTCGGATGAAGTTTCCCCGTACCCATAAAAGAAATATTAAAATGACTTCATTGGTCATCGTAGTATTTGGATTCTTAGTTGGGTTGCTTAAAAGATGCTATGTTTTCGAGAAAATTAGACTACATGCTCTAAAACAATAATAATCTGGGTTCTTTAGTGGTGTTTTCATTTAGACTTGGACTATATTTGGATGTTTCGATAATCTACTCCAATTTGTCTTAGTGAGGACCACAATATTTCTGGACCAGCAGCACAAATGTTTTGGACCATCAGTGTTGTTAAAGAATGAATAGTTTTGAAAGACAATAACATTACACGAGCCATGGTCGCTACTACATAACCATATTTGACATGTTAAATGATGATAATATATTGTTTAGTATATATCCATTGATCACATATTTAAAGGATGTATAGTGTTTGGTTTAGAAATTTTTACCAAAATGCACACTGAATGATGATGATGATGATGTAAAAATAATAATAATAAATAAATAAATAAATAAATCCGGGCTATCTGCATACATGTATGTAGTTTTATTTATTTTTGGCAACAAACTGATTTCCGTCGATATATATTCCAACAAACTAGTGGGTAGTAAGTACAACAAGAACATATATATATATATCCTTGATCATTGAGCTAATTCATTTGATCTTAGATCTGTATCTACATCTGAAAACAATGCAAACCTTTCAATATACAATTACAGGTGTTTAAAACTGATGTAGACACTTTGGGACCATAGAGACCATCTGTTGCTTAAGTGAAAACCATAATGTGAGAACCCAATAGCCCTTAGTTTTAGTTCTAGCAAATTAGCAAGTAAAAGGACCACAAAAGTACTTGTTAAGATATATAAATTCATTATGAACTATGATACACTAAATGATATAATTTGAATTCCTTTTCGTATTTACAGTAACAAAGTAAATGCATTATATTGCAGATAATTGGTGATGGATATCTCTCATGAAAGGAGTTTGGTCAAGAAAATGACACTCCACGGTTATTAACTTTTTATGCTTGGTTTTTTTTACCTCGAAGCAAAAAGGTTAACAAATTGATAAGGGATGTAAATCCTCAATTGGTACACTTAAGATGGTCATGTACAAACATAAACCAGATGACACAATCTAAGAGAATACAAATAAAACCTAAGCTAATTAATGACTATTAGTCTCTGTAAATCATCTCAAGTTATCCCTAATCTTCCATTATAACATTTCAGTATACAATATTCTTTTATAATCACAAACAACAAATAAAATAACTAGAACTGAGCTTGTGAATAAACACAAGAAACAAATAGGCACGTTAATGCACAAAAATATCTTCCATGTGAGGTTTTCAAGAAGCCTACGAGCTGCATCCTATAGACGAAGCTCTAGATCGATACCCTCAATTATTGAATCTGTTTTCTTCCTTTTCTTGTCACTAGTAACCTTCACGTTGCTTTTGCACTTTGTTGGTACCGTTGATCTGTCTGTGTTGCTAGAATTAGAGAGAGATGCATTAAAGCTATGAGGAGCTACTAATGTAGGAAAATTCGTGTACTTATCAGTATTGTAATGGGGTGAAACTGAGATTAGACTAGAGGAGTTACCTTTAACACTACTTAAAGATGAAGAGTTAAATATTGTATCAGGTTTTTGTAAGGAGTATAGTAGGCAGAGACTACCATTGGCAACAAGTTCTTGGGTTGGAATTAAAGGAGGAGAAGAAAGAGAAGAAGATATCATAGGGATTTTCATGCTAGGTTGGGCATGATGGAGACGAGCCCTATCACGGCGGTGCACATTCATGTGGCCACCTAGAGCTTGGGCCGACTTGAACTCTCTCTTGCAGAATGTGCAAGCGTATGATCGCGGAGGCCATGTGGTTCCCATAACATTTCTAGTGTCTTCCTCAAAGGCTTTGACCTCCCATGAATCATTTTCTTCATGAGAGTTTACCGCCACCGGATTAGGGTTCCACATCAAGAAGACCTTGCCGCCTCTAGTATTAAGCTAGCTATAGATTTAACTAATGGTTGTTGATAGAAATGCAAAGAGTAGCTGCAACAGTGTATAATAGTACAGACTACAGACAATCTTAATGCTATAAGGAATGTTTGGTGATAATAATAATGTAGAGATTATAAAAAGGTTATATAAGAAAGGAAATTTACATGAAATCCTATATGTCAATTTTTCATTTTTATATTTACATTGACTTCAACGCTTGTCCAAATTTACTTTCATACTATGAAAACCAAAGGAAAGCTAAAAGGGATATTCAAAGTTGGGATTTTCTAACAAATACACAGAGGGTATTGGTTAAGTGCATGGTTATAAAAGGCGTGAAGGTCGGCTTGATCATGCCGTCACGTCACGTTATATATCGCTTTATTTCACGTCTTTTATAAATTCGATATATATGAAATATGATATAAATATATAAATATTTTCATATTTTGTGTCGTCTTATAAACGCATAAGCTTTGCCTTGACCGCTAAGGCATGAGGCTTGGTCACGCAGCAACGCCACGCTTTGCGCTATGTATAACCTTGGTTAAGTGTATTAATTCAACACAAAATTTCTTTTTAAACAGAAAATGCATTTAATACACACTAAGTAAAGTTATAAATTGCCTTAATTAAATGTGATTTTGCATTGGTTAGACAAACCCTTCAATATTTAACGATTATCATGCGAATTGATTTGCACTTTTTTTTTTATTGAGACACTTCAAGTACGCATCAGACAATCGTACTATAATTACATCATACTTTAATAACTTGTACGGTGAGTGTGTAAATAAAAAAATGAGTGTGCAAATCACCTCCTTATCACATAATTCACAAATCTTGAAACATTGAAACATGCATGTATTCAAAGTTTCAAACATTTGTTTATTTTGATTATCTGATATATCACTAAGCTTAATTACGAAGTTCAAATAATAGTAGAAACCATCACATAATGTTGTTGAGTTGATTGATGTTTAAGGTCTTTTTATGTTTCAAAACATCAAATAGAAATCTGACTCTCAAATTAAAGGTCATACACGTATATGTGCATAAATAAAATTCCAGGTAATATCTTTCAATGATAAGGATATTCCGTATTAGAATAACATCCCACTTGAGCTATCATTATCTTGTACTTAGATGTTAATCTAATCCGTCGTTTGTATCTATGTAATCACCTAACATTTACTAGGAATTCAAGTTGAATTACGACTTGCCTAATCATTCCAAGATTTTTTCTTCGTACTCTGCGTATGACAAACGTAGTTACATGCTCAGATGTAGACTGTCATCAACACAATAATATTTTTTATTTGTTGTTATCCCAAATAAATTCTTAGTTTTGTTACTTTCCTCTTGTTCGACTGCCGGCATGAACCATCAACCATGGAGAGTGTTGGTGGCTGTCTCCATTAGTTAATCAATGGAAAATGACGTTCGATCTGGTTGTCTCCTTTCATATCCAGTTAAATATTGTTCTAGGATTAAACCTAACATAAAACCTACGTAAGGATCAGTTGGCCAGCCTCCAGTCAGTTGATTCCGTAGAAGAGGATTAATTTGCAAGGTAATATTTATGTTCTTCAATGCGGACAAACAAGATCCTCATCCGTACGTTGATATGGTCTGATCATTCGAAGATCAGATTGAGTATTATTTAAATATTTAGTTGGTATAAATTGGCATTGTTAATATCATCATTAGTGACAGTACTTGCGCCTTGTTTGTTTTATTTCTTTTTATTAAGTTATGTGTAGCTATATTGTCTATCTAGATATATGATGTCTGTTTGTATGCAAACAATTTATTGTTTGTTTTTTATGTTAAATAAGTGTATAAATCACAGCTTTTATAAAAGATATTAGGAGATTTAATTAATTTCGTATGCTTTTTGCGCTTTTTTTTTTTTAATTTTTTTTTTAAGTCATGCTTCTAAATGAAGTTCATGTTGGTTTTACAGTTGTGTTCCCAGTTGGATGTAGATAATCAATGAGTATCGCATATCATTTGAAATTGTATTATCACTTTCCAGTAGAAACTATTCGACCCTAATGCATGGGTTACACGAATAACTCTATGAGATAAGACCAAGTGTTGTTCTTGTTTTAGGCACAAAGCAATAGCCTGTTCACTTGCAAGTGTTTATGTTTCGTATGTTTTTCCATGCAGATGTATATCCTACTTATAGGAAATGATTTACTCTAGTCAATGAAATTATAAAAATTAATCGGCCAATTAATCTCTTCATAATGTTCCTCCATTGTAGCAATAGTGGTTACAAGACTAAATCATTATAGCCTTAAATACGAATTTGAAACTGCCAATTAATAGGTCAAAGCATTTACAAACTAATTCCAACAAAGTCGTGGTTCACCCATTAGAAAGACTCATCAGTATGTTCACTTAAGAACTAACCTGCTGATGATTTCAGTCTCTGATGAATACCACTTGCTGATGAGCATTCACTCTCTGATGAGAATTGCTCTCTGATGATTTAACTTACTGAAGGATTGAACCTTATGATGAGTTACTCCCTGATGAGTAGATCAGACCTTAACTCACTGATGAGACCATCAGAAACATAAAACCACTATGAGAGTCACGGTAGTCAGGGACTTAATGAGTGTACACTCCTTATCTCCAAGCCCATTTCCAAGTATGATTCCCTTAATTGAACTAAATTCCAACCATCTTCCCCAATTTAGTACAATTCTTTTTGCATGAAAATAAACATAAAACAAAACATGTGCGTAAATAAAAATATCTTAAAGATTGAATTCCCATCTTAGTACATTACACGTTCAAATACTCGGGATCAGAGTGTTCCAAGAATTGAACCCATCAACCCATTTGAATACCTGAAGATAACATACACACAAAGTTTTCAAACACTTAAATGCTCCTGACACTATACAAGCCATGTGTCCATATCCAATTCATAAATGTTATAAGAGCCAAAAGTCCAAAGCTCTCTGAAAGCGGCAAAACTTCAACATTCACATAGGTGGTTCCTCTGTATTCATGCTCTTGCCAAGTACTTTTTCAAATAAATTAACCATTAAGAAGTAGAGCATTCATCGTCCTTACGAGTAGGTTCTGAGCATAACTTTGGGATGATTGTAAAACATGTGCTCCAGTCCACTGAATATTCAGTTTTCCACATTGAACTCAGCTCTCAAGTTTCCTCATGAGGGAGTTAGATGTCTTAGCATTCAGTGACTAAGTTGGACTTAAACCCATCCCTTTAGCAGACTTTATAACTACGTCTCTAGTCAATCCCTTCGTTAAGTGATCAGCTAAGTTTTGTTGAGATCTTATAAATCTATAGATACCACCCCATTCATGATAAGCTCACGAATCATGATATGCCTCACACCTAAGTGTCTAGACTTCCCATTGTACATCTGACTATAAGCCTTTGACAATGTAGTTGTACTATCACAATGGATAAAAAAGGTGTTATAGGTTTAGGCCATAAAGGAATCTCAAGAATCAAGTTTTTCAACCATTCAGCCTCTTTACCAGCAGCTGCCAAGGCCACAAATTCATATTCCATTGTTGACCTGGTGATGCAAGTTTGCTTCTTGGATGCCCAGGAAATTGCACCTCCACCAAGTAGGAATACCCAACCACTGGTAGACGAATTATCATCAGTGTTACAGATCCAACTTGCATCTGTGTACCCTTCTAATACTGAAGGATAACCAGTATATAAGATACTATAATCCATAGTTCTCTTCAAATACTTCAGTACCCTCTGAATTACTTGCCAGTGATGAGCACTAGGATTACTAGTGTACTTGCTCAGTTTACACATTGCAAAAGCAATATCATTTCATGTACAAGTCATGGCATACATCAGGAAACCAATTACCCTACAATACTCAAGTTGAGATACAACCTTTCCATTATTAGGTATCAACTTTTCACAAGTATCCATAGGAGTACTCACTGAAGTACAATCAAAGTAACTGAATTTCATCAATACCTTATCAATATAATGCGACTGAGAGATAGAAATTCTTTTACTTTCATGTTTAATCGTTATACCAAGGATAACATCAGCCTCCCCCATATCTTTCATGGAGAACCTTAATGACAAAATTTTCTTTGTCAGGTCAATCTGACTTTGGTCAGTGCTAAATATCAGCATGCCATCAACATATAGATAAATGATGACTCCTTTACCAAATTCATCAAATTTGCTATACACACATTTGTCAGCTTGGTTAAGAACATAAGCACTAGACAAAATCACTTCGTCAAATTTTTATGCCATTGCTTGGGTGCCTGTTTCAGTATATATATATATATAGACTTAATCAATTTACACACCTTGTTTTCATTGCCTAGCATGATGAAGCCTTGAGACTGGTTCATGTAGACCTTCTCATCCAATTCACCATTCAAGAAAGCTGTCTTCACATCCATCTGATGAATAATCAGATTGTTAATTGATGCTAAAGCAATCATCAATCTTATGGTACTGATACGAGCCACGGGGGCTTAAGTATTAGAGTAGTATATCCCTGAATTTTGTTTAAAGCCTTGAATGACTAGTCTAACCTTGAACTTTTTAATAGTTCCATCTACATTCATTTTCTTTTTGAAAATCCATTTGCAGCCTAAAGGTTTGCAACCAGGTTGTAGAGCATACATCTCATCATTTATTGGTTCTTTCAAAAAGCAACATCCTGGAATTTTATTGCTTCATCATATGTCTTGGGGTTATCCTTAACAATAAAGCAATAATAGTATTGGTCAGAGACCTCATCTCATGTTCCTTCAATTAAATATAATTGAAACTCATGTCCAAATGACTTTAGAGTCCTGACCCTTTTGCCATTTCTAAGCTCAGGTTCAGGTTGTTAAACCACAACCTCATCAGAGACCTCTGATGGTACTTTATCAGGGACCTCTAATACACCAATGTCATGAGTTCCATTTGGAATCCTCTGACTTGGTCTAGGGACTAATGAGAATCTATTCTCATCAAATATTGTATCCCTTGATTCAGTTATAGAGTTAATTGAAACACTTTCATTAGGTTCTATAACATAGAATCTAAAAGGCTTGGAATACTCAGCATGTCAAATAAATATGCATTAAATTCCTCTTTCACCCAAAATTTTCACTTTTAGATCAGGGAGTCTGACAACTGCCCTACAACCTCACACCCTGAGATAATTTAGGTTGGGTTTCCTTTTAGTCCATAGTTCATAAGGAGTTGCCTTGTTCCTTTTATTAGGAACCCTATTTAATAAATATCAAGTTGTTTACAAAGCTTCAACCCAGAACCCCTGACTCAGTTCTGAATAGGACAACATGGAATTAACCATATCCTTCAGTACCCTGTTTTTCCTTTCAGATATTCCATTATGTTATGCAGTATAGGGAGCAGTCGTTTCATGGATTATACCAACAAACTAAAGATACAGAGTATTCATGTACTCGCATTCCTATCAGTCTTAAGTCTCTTGATCAGGGACTCTTGTTGTAATTCAACTTCAGTTTTAAACACTTTAAATTTATATAATGCTTCATCCTTAGTATGTAACAAATAAACATAACAAAACCTAGAAACATTATCAATAAATGTCACAAAGTATTTATTATTCCCCAAAGAGGGAGTAGCATGAAAATCACATAGGTCACTATGTACCAGCTCCAAAACTTCAATTTCACGTTTTATATTTTGAAAATGTTTCTTAGTTATTTTGGTCATCATGCAAGTTTTACACTTCTCAGTGTCCATATCAAAGGCTGGAATCAACCCATACATGGCCAAGTCTAGCATGCCATAGGGCTGAATCATTTAGTTTAAAGGTTGACATAAAAGTTGAATTAGCAATATTATTAACAATATTAAGCCTAAACATTTGATTACACAAATAGCAAAAATCAATAAACACACCATGTTTAGACAAAACAAACTTATCAGATTCAATAACTTGTTTATAACCACAATTATTCAAAATACTACTACAAACCAAATTCTTTTTAATATTTGGAATATGTAAAACATTAAACAAAGAAACAATCTTTCCAGAACTAAATCTTAAATCCACACATCCTCTTCCATTCACCAGGTTGTTAAATCATTTCCCATATGAAGAATAGAACCATCATTCAGTGACTCATAGGTCTTGAACCAGCTTCTATCTTTACACACATGGATTGTTGCACCAGAGTCAACCCACCACGCAACATCATCATCTTGCATAAAGTATGCCTCAGATATATATGTAACATAATTAATCTGAAAAGACTTATTAAACACTATCTGACCTTTCAGAGAGTCCCTGAACCACTTGTGCCTAATCCATTGGCTTTATTGCCAATTTTAACACCCTTACAATCCTTCTTGGAAGTGTCCAGTTTTCTCACACTTCCAACAAGTTGCTTTTGGCTTCTTGTTAAGATCAGCTTTGGTGTTATCCTGATGCTTACGTTTGCCCCTGTAGTCTTTGTATTTGGTAGAGTTGTTATGTTCCACCATATTGACAACTAATGGACCAGTAGCATTGCTACTCTTTGGCTTATCACTGTCTTGTGTTATGAGTGATTCTTCAATACGCAAATGACTTCCCAACTCAACAAGAGTTAATTCCGCCTTCTTATGTTTCAGCATATGCTTGAAATCTTTCCAAGAAAGAGGGAGTTTATCAATGACACAAGAGACTGAAATAGCCTCATCCATGTTCATTTTGTGTTGTGTGAATCTATCAAGTATACTAATAAGTTCATTGTATTGTTCCATGACAGGTCTAGAATCGACCATTTTGTAATTGTTAAAATTACTTACAAGGAACTTATTACTTGATGCATCCTCAATCATATATTTGGCTTTCAAGGAATCCCATAGTTCTTTACCAGATTTCAAATTTTGATAAATATCAAACAAAGGATCAAACATACCATTGAGGATTAAACCTCTGCAAATGTAATCATCATTCTCCTATTTGCTCTTTTTCCTTATTTGTTCTACAGTAGCATCGTCCCATCATCAGGAATATGTGTGCTCAGGACATACACTACACTCATGCTTGACAACAAGAAGTGCATCTTCTTTTGCCATCTTCTGAAATCAACACCTTTAAACTTTTCCAATTTTGAAAAGTTAGCAGCCATTTGCTTCATAGCAACAACCATTGATTATCATTAAATAGTTTATATTGATTATTGGTTGTTACAGCTGTGTTCCCAGTTGGGTGTAGATAATCAGTGAGTACCCGATATCACTTGAAATCGTGTTATCACTTTCCAATAGAAACCATTCGACCCTAATGCTTGGGTTACACGAATATCTCTACGGGATAAGACCAAGTATTGTTCTTGTTTTAGGCACAAAGCAAGAACCTGTTCGCTTTCAAGTGTTTACGTTTCGTATGTTTTTCCATGCATATGTATATCCTACTTATAGGAAATGATTTACTCTAGTCAATAGAATTATGATAATTAATCAGCCAATTAATCTCCTCATAATGTTTCTCTATTATAGCAATAGTGGTTACAAGACTAAATCATTATAGCCTTAAATGCGAGTTTGAAACTGCCCATTAATAGGTCAAAGCAGTTACAAACTAATTCCAGCAAATTCGTGGTTCACCCATCAGAAGGACTCATCAGTATGTTTACTTAAGAACTAACCTGCTGATGATTTCAGTCTCTGATGGATACCACTTGCTGATGAGCATTTACTCTCTGATGAGACAACTCACTAAAGGATTGAACCTTATGATGAGTTACTCCCTAATGAGTACATCAGACCTTAGCTCACTGATGAGACCATCAGAAACATAAAACCATTATAAAAGTCAGGGTAGTCAGGGACTTAATGAGTGTACACTTCGTACCTCCAAGCTCATTTCCAAGTACGACCATATCCTTCAATTGAACTAAACTTCCAACAGTTCATAACAAACAAACCGACTTACCAGACTATAATTCACCCAAGTAAGACAATTAAGTTAAAATCAAACAACACTTAATTGTCTAATTGTCTTATTCAATTATTAATTAGGATTTGAAAAGATTGACTAAAAATCTAATAAACTAATTATACTTAGTGTACGTATATGTATTGTACACATACCAGTACGTTTCATTGATGCATACAATATAGTTTCTTCTGTTTTTCTCAAAGAAAAAAAGCGACTTTGTAATACTTAAAACATATGCTAAAGTGAATATTGCACAACGATACTAATGTATATGTTCAAACATTAATAAATAAATAGTATATCTGTTAAAGGTGACAAATAGAACAAGACGGACTGCATGTCTGCATTTCACTTCATCGTTACTTTACAGTTCTTTTTGTATCAAAATAGAAAAGTAATTGAAAGATCAAAAAAATATTTTAGTTTCCTACCAGGGTTGACATTGGGCTATCTTTATTTCAGCTATATGTCACTATTTCACTTTCACATATAAAGCCCATTGTGTCAAGGGCTGAAATTTAACCACATACTACATATTAGGACTGAGTCCATTATTATGATTGGCCTCGAACAATAATTAGTAGTGTCATTTTGATATCTTAATTTGGAATATTTTGGATTGATATCTTAAACTTGACTTTCAGTTGGTTCGTTAGTAGAAGAATTTGTTCAATCATTTTCATAATTTTGTTAAATAGGTTCTAACTCAACATTGGTTTCGATAAGACGGGTTCGATTGGAAAAAACGGGTTTTGCACCCGTCGAGTTGCTTGAATAAGTCATGTTGTACGCAGTTTGCTGTTTCGGGTTTTGTTTGCAGGATTTTTTTTTTTTTTTTTTTTTTTTTTTTGGTGTTTGGTGTTTATGATTGAAACCCTTTTTTCTATACGCATGTAATTCATCAACCAATCAATCTACCTTTTACCAACTTGGTAGGTGAGACAAATGGTGTAAAATATGATGATAAAAATTCATATTCTATCTGCTTAACTTACACACACACGTACATAAGAGGTCAAATATAAAACAAGTTGGAGGCATATTACTAGTAGTAGTTTTTAATACGACAATATTAGTCATAATCAAATTAAGCCACATGGGCCGCTCATTAGCAAATTGCTAGATTAGACCCCATCCATATTCTTAACTTTTTGCTTTTCTTATTAATCTAATATTTCTAATCCTATCGACTCGTTTACTTTAGTGGTTTTATGTTTCACAGGCTACAATCCATTCAATTATTTCATCTTAATTATTAAATTTTGTTGTTGTTCAAATCTATGAATGATATTTCCTAGTTATATATGTGGTCTAAAAGTTTTAGTATGAGATCACATCCATATATAGGATGATAGGTTTAATTAGATATTTTTTTGTAATAATAAAGACAAACAGATATATATTCTATACTTTCGCTTACACTAAATATATAAATATATAATAATAAATAGTAATATGCATGTTTATTTTGTGGCTAGGGTTCCAATAAATATTTTGGTCATATTATAAAAAATTTCATGATTAAATGATTACCAAAAAGGGTTCATCCTAGGTAGTACCTTATTTTAAGAAACCACCCTAAACAATTACAATTTATTAATAATTCAATCAGCTATTCAAGAACACAATCATTTAAACTACGACCAACATATCCACATAAAAATAAAAATATTATATATATGCTTGTACTTTTTTTAATAAATTATGTGTATTTAAATAAATAAAGGAGTTTACTGTTTATAGAAGTTTCATGTTTTCTACTAGTAAAATAGAGTTGGTTAGATCGTTAAGAATTTTATTATTGCATAAAGAAATTTATAAAATAATGACTTGTTGTGCGTGATATTTAATTTATCTTTCCTTCTTCATTATTGTTTAGGTGAAAAGGCCAACAATTTTACAATTATTTATTAGTTGCATGTTTTAAGTGTTCATAACTAAAGGTGAACATCAAGATTTAGCAGTTATGTACTTGTCCAAAAATTTAATTAAATAAAATTATTTTATAAAGAACGTTTATTTGTTTTTATCAGTTTGAATATTAGACATGTTCAAGGAAATGAATAGAAATTTACAAGTGGTCATCATGGTTAGTTTCTTATACTAAACTAGGCTGAAATTTTAGTTTCTTGCCAAAATAGCTCTTAAATCCAAAAGTATTTCGAGAAGGTGACTTAGCGCATAGTGATTTTTGTCAAACGTGATGGGCCGATTGTAGATACGGAAAATCATATGATGCACAAGTCTATTAGTATGAATTACACGGAAAAGTAGTGTTCGTGATGTAAGGAGAATTTATGTGATCCAGTTATACGTGATGACCGTAGCATGTATCGCAACTGATAGTTTGCATTGCTATATGCCAGACGTATTGCCATAGAGCCTAATTATAATATGTCCGCCCTATTTGTGCAATTGGGCCGTGATTATGGTTTTATGGAAGTGATTATGACTTTGAACATATTTGCAAACATTTAATTTGTATATAAGAATTGAATATCATAGTCGTTTTCAATGAAACTGAAGTGTTTAAAAATATCAAATATTTTGTAGGTCTAACTCATAGTATTTGTAGGCTTAACAATATAGTTCCCAGTTTCCCACTTAATACTTGTCTGAAATAACGATTTTTTTTTTGTTGAAAACACACACGCTCCTTGGCGTTGTAAGTTGTTGAGACCGTAAACTTGTTCTTCTGCTGCACCATTAGGTGTTGATTTGGATCTATTGTAAGGACTTGTTAGTTTTAGGTTTTGTGAGATTCCGGATCTCATGGTTGTGTTACTTTTTCGGAAAACTTCAAAGAAGACGTTTTAGCGTATTTGAACATTACTAGTGTTTTGCTAATTTTAATCATAATGTACCCAAAACCTTCGTAGAAGGGTAAAATAAAATTTGGAAAAAAAAAAATTATTGAGTAGAATATTTGATTAAAGAATTAGGTAAAGAAAGCGTGTGGGGTCCGCGGACTTAAACCTAGATTAGTGATAATTAATAAGTGATATAAGGTCCGAAGACAAAGTTTATTATATAAAAATGCATGATGTTGTCATTGAGATTATCAACAAGATATTCTTAATTACTTTATAGGAAGAAAATGACAAGGAAAATAGCAACTTGTTTATAGTGGGAAAACACACATAATTACAGATACCACGAGGTTGAAGGAGCGTGTGTGTTTTCAATATCTATGTTAGATACCAAAATTAACAAAAGAAATTTGAATATCTTGAATTGATACTCTAAATTGAATTGTATATTTGTATATGAGTGACAGAATATCTTCTAACTTCAGTTATTTCAGAGCAAAGATTTCCACGGAATCGTGTGTTAAATTGTTTGGGCTTTGACGTATGATGTGATGGAAAATAGTCATTCGTGTCGTGTCTAATATTAATTAGACACAAAATCTAGTACAGTAGTAGCAAAAAAAAGTTGAACACACCTTTTCATGAAAATGATTTACTAAACAACAAAATTGAACTGTCACAACTGAAGGCAATTATACAAGAATAAGATACTACGTAAATACTACCTCCGTCTCAATTTAATTGTCCACATTTCCTTTTTGGGATGTCTCAAAAAAATTGTCCACTTTCCATTTTTAGTAAGTAAAAAAGAAGTTAGTGGATGAATATTCTATATGAAGTGGTTGTGAATCAGTGAATTATTCCACTTTTATTAAACTTTGTGTTTTTCTGCGACAATAATTTTGAGACGGAGGAGAATACGTTGTTAGGTACGGATTTTATTACTCCCTCCTCCGCCTTAATTTAATTGTCGGGAGAGAAATCATAAAGTTTAATAAAAGTGCGCTACTTTAATTTTCAACCACACGAATAGAATATTCTCTTGGGATTTCTAGTTTTACTTAAAAAGGAAAGTGACAATCTTTTGAGACATCCAAAATAAATATGACAATTAAATCGAGATTTTATAGAGAGAAAACTAGCTAAAAGAAATTAGAAAGTAATATTACTTGAATGTTGCATCTAAATATTCCAATTATATTTAGATTTACATTAATTAGAACAAGAAGTAAAAGATAAATGAACTAAGTCGTCAAAGAGAAAGCCTTTTCCAGAAAGCTTTTAGTCAAAAATGAAAAGATTTCTGAAACGCCACAAAAGCCACCACATAACATAGCAAACGCCTTCGAATACCTCCTTAAAACCCTTCGGCATCCGAAGATTATTAAACCAACAAAACCAATACTCATAAGAATGAACCACTGTCAACTAACAAGCCGTTCAAAAAAAAATCTCATTAGAATGAATGACACGATCATCAAGCTCCAAGCACGCATTAATTTACTCCTAACTTGACGTGTCAAGGGGCACGGGAAGAAAATATGAGAAGCCGACTCCACTGATGCGCTACATAAAGGACAAAGCATAGAAATAATTTCTAATCCTCTAAAGGACAAATTCAACCGAGTAGGAAGTTTGTCCAATCGAACTCTCCCAACAAAAATATTAATCTTGATGGGAATTGCTTTAACCCATCTAGTAGGAATGTCAACCTTGGGCAAGAACGAATCATCTAAAAGAATACGAACCATTTTCACCAAAAACTCTCCCGAAGCGTCTAACGACCAAACCCATCGGTCTTCATATTAGGCAAAAGAAGATTGGTGATGCGTGTAAGAAGAAGATGATGATGCTCCTCCTCGACACCTCCTATGGGGTCAAGAAGAAAAGAGATGCATTTTACCTGCCACACTAATATCTTTGTTTTAATCTAAAGCATAAAGTCTAGGGTATTAATGTTTTAATGCCTTTTCGTCCAGCCAAATATCATCCCAAAAAAGAGTATCGTCCCCATTACCCACTTTCTTTTTTAACAAATACAATATATCTGGGTAATGATGGGAAGCCGCTTTCTATGCAAAAGGAGGCTAATGTTGGACACGTGAGTAACAATGAAGATATCCCTAGCTCATCCAATGTTGCTCCTTGTGTTATTTCTAATAGTACACCTGTTATGGTTAATGAGAGAAAAAAGGTATGTACTCTATTTTTTAAGGTTGGGAATTTGGTTATTCAGGATAGTAATAGTGATGACGAAGTCGAAGATGTAAGACTTCTCCTTTTCATGACGAGTGGAGATGCATATGATGCTAGTTTACATGAGGATAAAGATTATGATCTTTATGACACTTATGACCTTCAAGGTTTAACTTCGAAACATCGCTCGTTTTGTGATTCGATGGATATAAATCTTCATGGTCAATTTAAAAGTTAATTTTATTTCTTGTCTTTATAGCAGTTGATGATAATATTGGTTTGTCTTTCTTATGCTAGTTTAGGTCTTAAGCACTGTAGGTGTGTTTGGTTTGCCTTTTTGGGCTAAGGTTTGGGATTCACCAACACCCGTTGATACCTCACGAACAATGTCTAGCTATAGAATTGAAGCTGTCAAGAGCAACTTGAGCACCATAAACAGCTTTAATGAACCTTGACCTTAAAGAAGAACCTTGAGTTATAAAACGCCAAACCTATTTAAAAACAAGAGCACGATTAAGAGCATAAAAGCTTGACACACCAAGACCTCCATTTTTCTTAGAAGCCAAAACATTTTTCCAAGTAATCCATGCCATTTTTGTATCCGAACTTTCCATACCATTGAAAATGATTCTTCGAATGGCTTCCATATTATTAAGCACACCCATGGGAACATTTAAGATTGACATGTAATACAACGGGGTAGATGCAACAACTGAGTTGATTAAAGTAAGTCGTCCATCAATTGAAAGAGTTTTGAGCTTCCATTTAGATAACCGGGAAGATAATTTAGAAGTAACATCGTCCCAAGAGCTGATTCTCGACCTCACACCTCCCACTTTAACTCTAAGGTAGTTAAAAGGAAAAGTGAAAGTCGAATAGCCAGTAATATTAGCTGTAAAACCAACGTCTTCGGATTGAACACCAACTCTCATTAACTTAGTTTTATGAAGCTTAATCTTGAGTCCCGAGTCTATGTGCAAGCACTTCAAACATTAACAAGAGTTATGATGTTAGAAACGCCTCATTCTCCTACAAAGACGACGTCATCAACATAAACAAATGGGACATCATCAAAGAATTATCCATAATGATCCTCTTTGATAAACTTGCATTAAAACTCTTTGGAAAGAAGGATTCAAATCAGTAAGTCTTTCTAAGGAAGGATTTATCATGTGTTCCAGTATGGGTGAAGTTCCATGATGTCCCTATGGTTGCATATACTCCATATAGTTTGAGTTTGATTGCTTCTAAAATTGGTACTCCTATGATGCTTGATTCTTATACTAATACCATGTGTTTGGAGTCATGGGGACGGAGTAGTTATACGAGAGATTTGATTGAAATTAACGCTTCTAATTTTTTCCATGAAAATTTAGTTTTGGTTGTTCCAAAACTCGTAGGGGAATGGTATATTAAGGAAACTATTCGCATTGAATACGAGTGGGAACCACCTCGATGTGGTACATGTTTGCTTTATGGTCATTTGAATGATGATTGTCCTAAAGCCGCTCCTAAACGTATGGTTAATGGGACGGGTAATAATGGCAAAGGTCCGGTTTCGGGAGCTACAAAGGAGGCGTCGAATGATGGGTTTACTACTGTCAAGCGAAAATGTCCCACTTATAAGCGAGTTTTTGTGGTTTCAAAGACCAAGAAAATTGAGTATCGGTCGGTTGCTCCTACGAATACAAAGGCTTCTCCTCCTAAAGACGCTACCAAAGAGGCATCTACGTCTAAAAACCAAGTAAGAATGTTGAAGTGGTTAACACGTCTAATGCTTTTGATGCTCTTGGTGATTTGGATGTGGATCCTATTTCTAGTAAAGATTCGAAATTTGATAATGGATTTTGGAACATGAGTCCTACTATTGATTCATTTGGTAGTCCAAGTACTACACCTCTTATTGAAAAGATTAATAAGCTTGAAAGTCAAATAATTGAAGGGAAGCTTGTGCTTTTAGGTGATGATGAAAAGCCACTTCCTATGCAAAAGGCTAATGTGGAAAACTATGCAAGTACCCCAAGTTCGCCCAATGTGTCTTCTCTTTATATTTTGAAGAACACTAATGACATGGTAAAAGAAGAAAAAAAAAGCAGGCAATCTATTTTCTAAGGTTGGTGATCTAGTTATCTCGAATAGTGATGATGATGATGATGAACTCCTTGAGGACTTCAATGAAAATTCTAATTTTATGGCATTTGACGGTTCTAAAGGTGGTAGTAGAGTGGGCATGAGGAGCTTATTGGAGTAATGGAAGGAAGATACCGATGGCCAAAATCCTTATGATGATGAGTTTGATGATTGTAGTCTGACTGATAGGGGTGTTCAAAAAATCCGAGAAACCGATGAACCGAGCCGAACCGCTCAATCCGAAACCGAAAAAATCCGAAGCCGAATAAACCGAAACCGAAAAAAACCGAAACCGGAAAAACCCGTTTATCACGGTTCGGTTTCGGTTTTTATTTTTTGATATCCGCGGTTAACCGAACTGAACCGTGCTTAATACTTGAAGGTTTTTTTTAACTAAATTTTCAATTGTACAAATATTAATTATATTATAGCACTAATTTTATTGTATAACGCATAATTTGCTTATAATATAAACATTTCTAAACATTTATGTGTGAAAGTTGATAAATGTGATCGTAATCTATAAACATCGAATAACTATTATTTTGTTAGTTGATTATGTATGGATGTTTGAATGCAATAATTCTAACGGGATAACTTTTATATGACTATTACCTATTAAATGCTTATGACATTAATAACCTTTGTAAAATTGAAACTCTGGTATCAGACAACCATTAACGAGAATCGAACCCCTAGTCGTATTGAGACAACCATTGATCCAACCACGCCATTTATTTCCAAAACCAAATAACTTTAAAACGTCATCTAAATAATCCCATCTAACGGAATCAAAAGTTTTTGAAGTCCACCTTGAAAATCATAGACTTTAACTTTTTATATTTGCACCATGATAGAAGCTCATTTAGAATAAAAGGCCCGTTAAAAATTTGACAATTAGTGACAAATGTCGATTGAACATCACTTGTAATATCTAAGATCACATAACTCAATCTCTATTAGCCAAAATGGTGGCTATGATTTTATACACACTTCTAATTAAACTTATAGGCCGAAAATCCTTAACCATTTTAGCATCTTGAATTTTTGAGATTAAAGCTGTAAATGAGGAATTACACCCATGAGGAAACATACCGACGAGAAGAAATCAGAAACGGCATCAACTACATCGAGATCAATAATTTTCAATATCTACGAAAAGTTCAAAAGTAAAGCCATCGGTACCCGGAGATTTATTAGTACCACAATCCCAAACTTGATCTCATTGTAACAAATGTTGCGTTCCAAGTCTTGAACCTGCTCCAAAGACAATTGGTTTGCAGACTGTTGATCAAGTCTGATGCGGAAATGATTAGGCATCGAGAATCGGTTAGCAAAAAAATGACTTTGGGAGGTACAAATTACATAGTGTTTTGCGCTTTTTTTTTCCGACTACCGTCATGACAAAAAGCGAAGGTCGAGAGGTAGTGCCTCTGAATGAGAGGAACCTAAACAATTTTCATCTATCAATTATTTCCGAATCACCCAATTTACATTCTAATTGTTTTTCCTTGCCAATGAAGACCAACAAATGTCACTTTTATCAACCATTGTTTTTTTCCTCCGACTGTTTAAAATCGAATATACAAATGTTCGACATTTGGCTGATTAATATTTTTTGGCTCGTTTCAGCGGAACAAAAACAACAATCAAGTTTTTCAGTTCTAAATCTCGTGCCATAGAATTAGAGTTTATTATGGATTATTCAATTATGAATCTAATGAAGCCAATACATAATCTGTTTTATTTTATTAATTACTCACTTTCACACACTTGAAATCCAACATTTTCGCTATAATTATTTCTGGAGTACTTGCTTAAAGTTTGTGTAGAACATATCATAATTAAATGGGTTTAAGTTTATTAAATAGCCACGCACTTTCTCCAACGCATCGATATAGACGTGTACTAAATTTCGTTAATTAAATAGTCACGCATTATTGATTTCGTATATTAATATACATGGGTAACTTTTGACCGCTAAACTTGACAAAAGTTATTTTTAGCAAAATGGTCCTTCGTGGTTTGTTTCTTTTGCAAAAAGGTCCCTTGTGATTTTAAAGAAAGTTTTTTTTAAAAACGAACGAAAGTTTTTAAAAGTTTTTTTTAAAAACGTAAATTTTTTAAAAACGAACGAAGATTTTTTTAAAAACGTAAATTTTAAAAAGTTTAAAAAAAACGTAAATTTTAAAGAAAGTTTTTTTTAACGAAAGTTTTTTAAAAAACGAATTTTAAAGAAAGTTTTTTTTAAAAACGAACGAAAGTTTTTTAAAAGTTTTGAAAAGTTTTTTTTTTTTTTTTAAAACGTAAATTTTTAAAAAACGAACGAAAGTTTTTTTTAAAAAGTTTTTTTTTAAACGTAATTTTTTAAAAACAAACGAAAGTTTTTTTTTTTTTTAAAAACGAATTTTTAAAAAAGTTTTAAAAAACGTAAATTTTAAAGAAAGATTTTATTTTTATTTTTTTAACGTAAAGTTTTTTTTTTTTTAAGTTTTCAAAAGTTTTTTTAAAAACGTAAAATTTTTAAAACCGAACGAAAGTTTTTTTTAAAAACGTAAATTTTAAAAAGTTAAAAAACGAATTTTAAAGAAAGTTTCTTTTAAAAATTTTAAAAAAAAACGTAAAGTTTAAAGACGAAAGTTTTTTAAAAACAAAACGTAAATTTTTAAAAACGTAAAAACGGATAAAAACAGACAAATAACATAAAAACGGTCGAAACATATAAAACGTGGAATGAAAACGGACAAAAACGTAAAAATTAGGCAAAACGGATAAAAACGAATGAAACGGATAAAAACATAAAAAAGTGTCGAAACGGATAAAAAATGACAAAACGGACAAAATGTAAAAAGTGGGAAACGGATAAAAACGAACGAAAACGGACAAAACGTAAAATATGGCATAAACTATTATTAATGGAGGACTAACTAATAAAACTATTATTTGAAAAATAGGACTAACGGTGCCAAAAAATGTACAAGGACTTATTTTGAAAAACGCAAAGGACCGATTTTGCAAAAAAGGCACCACAAAGGACCATTTTGCTAAAAAATAACTAACATTTCACACTTTAGAATCGGTTTTACCGGTGGCGGTCACTTTTGAGCATATTAGACGAAATCAAAAGACGCGACTATTTAATTAACGAAATTTAAGACACGCACTATATCCAGACATCGGAGAAAGACGCGCTATTTAATAAACTTAAACCCTAATTAAATTGAATTTTCCGTTACACGTGAGATTAATTTTTATGACTTTATGTACCTCCTTATTTTATCTACAGAATATAAATGAAATGAAATTAAATAACATTGTAAGTTTCTAGCCATTTTATTATCAAAAATATATAGAAAATTAAAGTGACATCATATTCATATATGTAGGTCTTGTGTGACAAGAGGAGAGGCATGGGTGCCCTAAATTTCTGGGGATTCTGCCATTGAAGGGGACACAGATCCTGCTTTCTTCCAGGTTAAGTAACACATCTACATCCATCATTTCTCAAAAGCAGAAAACTAAATTTTATATGTTACACTACCTTTTTTTTTGTGTTCTCTTTCTAGCGAAATTCCCATTAGCATCAAGAATGCATATCTAAATTTTGATATAAGTCTCTTACAGTTATAAACATACGCGACAAACTTAACTTGTCTACAAGTTAATATTGTCTCTAGAGAAATATATAAAAGATGTTGTTTAAACTAACTCAATAATCGTGTTCGTGTTTTTGATAAATTAGCATTAATTATCATCTCGTTTTTAGTTTAGTCGAAACTGAACAAAACGTATCTACCGACTTCAAATATTGAAGACATAGACAAAGTCAAGAGACAAAATTTCTTGTTGTAAGTCAATAGTATTTGTTAGAATATTATGTCAAGTAGAGGCATTACCTTTTTGGACTTTCTACAAGGAAAATGTCCTCCACTATGATATGTGGACTTTTCACATGCGAATGTTCCACCAATTTAAGATGTGCCCTTGAGTCGTGGTCAGGACATGCTCTTCTTAAAATCGAACCTATAATCTTCTTATTTTTAGTAATAACCAGTTTTGTTACAGATGGCAATTATAATTGATCAAACACAATAACATTAATTGATTCTTAATTGTTGTTCCAAAGATTATTACATAAACTAAGTAAAACCTTGAGAGCTCATTTCGAATCATTATTCTTACTTGCACATTAGTAGATTAATTTCTACAGTTAGTACAACGAAACTGTATGTTAGTGACACTTAAAGTAAGTGCCATCATAGGTAAAAATGTGTTGCATGTCACAAAAATAAAATAAAGTGTCACTAATTTTGATTTGCTTCTGGTACACTTAGAAAAAGAACATCATACATTTTCTTAAAATTTGTTTCTATCAATCTTCATAATAACTACGTGCTTTCCACATGCTGCAAATTCAAAAGTGAAAGATAAAAAATGATAATTAATGCGAAAAAAATGACATAAAATGTATTGTTAGTAATAGAAGTCAAAGACTTATTTATAGTGACATGTCAAAAGTAATACTAGTATCTTCAGTTAAGGCTTATTTATAGTGACACAAAAAGTGTGTAGAATATATATTTACCTTTTGAAACGCAATTTGTTCATAATTATAAACAATCCTTCAGTCACCAGCTTATAATATTTCACCCACATTTAAAATGGTGACACCGGAAAATAAAATCCTTGTTTCATTCGAAAAGAAAAAGAAATTATTTTAATAAAAAAACTTGTGTCATTAAAACTTGGTCACTAAATGCTTGTTTCCTTTGTATCATGCATAACAGGTAATGCATCTAAGCTGCTTGAAGCCTTATACATAGCCTTAGATAAAACGTTTACTAAAAAGTATGAAAAAGATGAATGTATCATATTTTGACTCCCACAACATAATGTTCAAAGAACATTTTAACTTGAAGAAAGAAGTATCTTCAATTAAGACTTATTTATAGTGACACAGATCGAATATATATTTGACTTTTGAAACACAATTTGTTCATAAAAACCATCCTTCAATCACAAGTTATAATACTTTTTACTTACATTTTAAAAGATGACTAAAAAAGGGAAAGGAAACAGATTTGATGGTACTTTGTGTCACTAGAACTTAGTCAGTAAATGTTTGTTTCCTTTGTATTATCTATAACACGTACTATATCTGAAGTTTAGATTTCTCTCGTTATAATAACTTGATGGATCGTTAAGTAATTATCAATCATTAGATCAAATCCAATGGCTCAAATCAAAAGTTAATGAGTTGATTTGTGCACGGATTAATCCAATGGTTGATATTGAACTGATCCATCGTTACTTATAACTCGAGAATCCTTTGGCTTAAATATAGCCTTAGATAAACGCGTTTTACCGTGATTATGAAGAAAAAATGTACGTATCAGATTGTGACTCCCACAACTTAATGGGCAAAGAACATTTTAAGTTGATCAGTGGGAGAGTTGTTTAAGGGCTCGAGAACCAATTCCCGAAGTAGAGACGGAGAAGATAAAGCCTCGTGGTCGACAGCCATACGTCCTCTCTTTACGTTACTCTGCACGCACTTTCAATCCATCTTTGACCCACCCACGTGATGACACGTGATCTCTTACCTACAAACTAACTGTCACTTGCACCTGCAGTCAAACCTTGTAATTTTTTCATACAGACCCCCAACTTCCATGCTCTTACATAAAAGGCCCTCAGTTCTGGATGCATGAATTTTGGGATTTCATAAGTAGGGAAGTCATATAAGCCTATAAGGTTGAGCTTATGCTTTCCAAAAGTTTGCATGATCAGTTCAGATTTATTTGTACAGTATCAAACGTTGATTCAAACTCGAGAAATCTCACTAGCTTTTAGGCTTTTAGCTACACGCCCACCCTTTCAATGCTCAAATTCCAGCCAAGCGTTCTGCAGCTCATAATCATATTATGGAAAATGAGGCGTGGAAAACGATAACAGTTCTGTCCAATAACACCAAAATAGATGTATTTCGCCTACTTATTTTTCAGAAAACGAGCATAACACGTTAACGAACAAAAACTTTACTCACACAAGATGAAGCTCAAGTACGTCTTATAAACTGAAGTGTATGAGCCCCAAGATTGTCATTGAGACACAAGTGGCCTTTCATTTGCATAGTTTAATTTGTGGGTTTCCTTTTATAGATGGCGTAAACACTCTTTAACACATAGTACTGTATTAATCTGTTATTTCAAGAGTCTAACTAGTTTAGTCAGATATATTTAAAACTTTCTCAACAAAAATTAAATGCTTTTCCAAAGTCCTAGTGAAAGTGTACTTGAAGACGAATGGTACGTTGTGGAAATCAATTAGGATCTCTAGAAAGCCACTGTCAACATGTCCAATCTACCGAGTCGAATATTAAATGATAATACATTGACTTGCTCATAATTTAACTTTTTGTACTTGATCCATAGGCAAATATCATAACATCTACGGCTATTAATATTTTATTAATGATATGATGAAGTTATTTTTGTTAGATATAGATCATTATCATAAAACACGATAAAGAGCACAATCCTTCCTTTTTTAGTTAAAGCAGCTAGCATGACATTTGTTATTTTATATATCATTGAACTTTCTAATTTGACTGTCATGTTATCGTACTTTGAGGTTTTAAGCTTACTTTGTGATAATAAACTTTTGGAAGTAGTAGCAACTTCTTATCATGGCAAATCATAATACTTAGTGTTAGTTTTGTGATGACATATATATAAACGTGACAGTTTTTGCGATAATAACCTAATGTCAAGGGACACCGAGAACAAAATAAGGTTGTGGGTTCAACTCTTGACTACTCGTTGGATCAATTCAAAGTCCAATGGTCTCTGACTATTATTTGAACATAGATATTCTATGTATAAATAAAGTCGCTGAATGATTGAACATTCAAGAAGTCATCTTCAGAGTTCATCAGAGGCTAAACAAGGTCTCGCCACTTCCTAAGGCGGAACTCGGTAAGTGAAGTTCTGAGCCTAAAAGAAGATGATCGAGTCAGTAATTTATGACAATAACTCATTGACTCCCCTTAATCTCCTCAACAAATCAAAGACATTATGAACTTAAATATTTAGGAAAGGTATAAGTGTCAGAAAGTTAGACGGGAACTTTCTTGAGAAGATAAGTAGAAAGACACTTATCATAGAAAGTTAAAGAAAGTACAAGAGTTGGAAAATAGGGGATTGTTTCTTAAAGTGGGATCGAACACATTTAAATAATAAAAGCATTTAAAGCAGTAAGGTATCCGTGTACTTTATAGTTAGATGTCTGACACGTCGTTATTAATTCACGGGTAACTACTTTGTACTCTGCCTATAAAAGAGAATGTCTTAAATGAGCAAATGAGAATGTCTCAAACAAGTAAATGCTATCTTGCGTAGTTAATGTGATTCACATTCACAGAGCATTTACTTCTCCAAATAACTAAGTCTTTTAATTCATTCAGAGTGTTAGAATAGTTCTTACTTAAACACTTACTTTGGTTAGTGTTTAAGCTGGTGAGGAGATCAACATACATTATTATTCAACTTAGATTGTTATTCCGCAAAAAATCTTAGTAAATTTTTGATTCATTTCTAAATGATTTTAAATGTTGAAAAACACTTGTGCAATTCTTTCTTATTTATCTTCTTGTTAAACGTTTTCATACTTTGCTAAGCATGGAAGTTGTGTAGTTAACTTTGTTAATATTTGTAACAATTCAAAAGGAACAACTACGCCTTTCTTTATGTATAGTGTTACACGAAAAACCCTGTGAGGAGCGTCACATAATCTGTTTCCTTTTAAGAAACGTGACGATGGACTATGAAAGTTTGATATTGAAGAAATACGTAAAAACCGGAGCAAGAGTTGTATATGATGGTGTGCAGTTGTCGCACAAGGCCTCCAAATTATAGGGCCTCAAAGTTTTTATATGATATGTATATATATTCTATAAAAGTGACTACAAGTATTTGACTTAAAAAGTTGCATTGAAAATGCTAGCCGAAACACTTTGAATATGATTATTTCTCATTTTTCTTTTTGGAAAAACTATTTACTTCATATTTAGGCATCGTTTTTGTTATTAAACTGTATCTTGCACAGGGCTACTAAATAGTTAAAGGAGGTGATATGCACTAATGTATAGAAATTAGATCCTAACTTTTAAAAAAGTATTGTTTACCCTAAACCGATTCTCTCTCTAGCGACAAAGACAAAACCGACATAAAGAATCTACTGCCTCATAACCCTTTTACCCCAATCGTCTCTCTAATTAATTCTTGTAGCCACTGATATTCATTGTTTATTTCTTTATGATTGAATAGTGGGCCGGTGGTTTAGAGTACTTAATTATTGTTCAATAAGGGTATTGGTTGTTAGGTTTTTTTTGTCGTTCTTGTGATATCAAGCAATAAGAGTTATCTTTATTGCTAAATTTTTCGCTGGTTTGTTTCTTTGATTGGTAATATTTACGGTGACAGAATTGTTGCACCGATCATGGGTTGAATTAGTGAGCTTCAAGGACTTAAACCCTAGTTTTTAACTAGGGTTTTCACGACGTACTGTTTACGTGGAAGTGTTTCTCTACTTGTTACGATTTGTTTAGGGTTTGTTGTTCTGGTTTTCGTTGGTATGGAGAGGGTGGATAACGTTTTGAATGTTGATATGGATGCACAAGTGGAGCCGATTCCACTTGTTTCTAGCTCTAGTCATGACACACCGGAGGGTCATGATCAACATGCTTTGGCTAGTAAAATACGTGACATTGAAAAACAAATATTGAGGGAAGCTTGTGCAGTGGGTGAAGATGGGCTACCGTTGAAACCTCGCTGGATGTCTTCTCCCATCGTGGAGTTTTCGGATCCGAATATGGCTTCTACGCCTCCTCTTGTTTTTCCAAAGTGGTGCCTCCGCCTCGAAGGAGTTAGAGGATATGCTTAGGAGTATTAGTTATCAACAACCGGGGGTGTCTAACACACCAAGTGTTTCGAAGCAACCTCAACCAATTGTGGACAAGAATAATCAAGTGAAGTCGGTTTCACTTGATCCTTTAGTTAATGATCCGAATGGTCCACATGGGGATTCTAACAAGTCTCATAGTTCTGGTAAGGTTGATACGAATGCACATGGGGCTGTTGGTATTGAGAAGGTTGGTGTGTATGCTTTGAAACAAACTTCTACATCGTATGTTTGTGTTACTTATACTGAACCTAAGAAACACACGTCAAACTTTCTTAGGTTGGAGTGTAGTAAGAAAGCTAATGGTGTGGATCTTTCTGTCCCGATGAAAGTGGTTGAAGAGGTGAACACTAGGTTTGAGAATACTTTGTATGGGTATTTCCTTGGTCAACGCCTTGCTTTTCCTGTTGTTGATTACTTTGTACGCAATGCGTGGGCTAAGTTTGGTATACAAAAGGTAATGATGAATGCAAAGGGTTCTTCTTCTTTAAGTTCAATTCAAGAAAGGTGTTGATGATGTTCTTAAAAACGGTCCTTGGTTGATTAGAAATGTACCTATTATTCTTAAACCATGGACATTGAACACTAACTTACTTAAAGAGGATTTGACCAACATCCCGGTGTGGGTTAAATTCCATGATGTTCCTCTTGCTATGTTTTCTGATGATGGCCTTAGTCTCCTTGCCACATTGATAGGCACGCCTAAAAAGTTAGATGCTTTTACTAACCAAATGTGCAAGGACTCGTGGGCCGTAGTAGTTTTGCTAGATGCATGATTGAAGTGAAGTCGGATGAGGTGCTTAGGATAGCCTTCATCGTTGAGATACCGTTACTTGATGGGTCGGTTCGACTATTGAGAAGATACGGGTTGAATACGAGTGAAACCACCTCATTGTGATAAATGCAAGATTTTGGTCATACTCTTATTGAATGTCCTAAAGTTGTTGAACCTCCCGCTCACCTACTAAGCGTGTTAATGATGGTTTCAAGACGGTCAATAACAAGAAGAAGGAAAGCAAGGTGGGTCTACTATTCCGGTCAAGGAGGGTTTACTAAACCGTTGTGGTAAGCGCTTCAATATCAACCCAAAAGACTCTTCGAACCTAAGAAAGTGAAAGTCACTAAGAAGATTGCTTATGATGTGGCTAGTTCGAGTGGAACAAAGATCTCTACATCTAACCAGTTTGATGCTCTTAATATGGAACATACGGATGCTTTTGGTATTCCTTCAAATGACACCAACAATGATGTGGATTCGGTCCCACAATGGAAGTTAATGAAGATAAGTCTACTAAGACAGTATCGCATCACAAGAACCCCTGTGAGTGATTTGAAAGAGATGGAGTCGGTGTGGCTCCTAAAACTAGTGATTCTTGTACTCGCCCGCCTCTTCTACTAGAGAGTTAACCCTTTTCTAAAGTGAGAGATCGTGGTTTCGATTCAAGATGAGGTGGTTCTAACCCATTTGATGAGTCTGCTAATCTATTCGGTGGTGGCCAAGAGTTTGAAGATGAGTCGATGACTATGACTACGATGACTTTGCGAATCAGTTTATGATCTTCCGCGAATTTGGATGCCTTTAATGCCATGTATGGCACCAAGCTTCAAGGTCCCAGGAAGTAATTTTCTTCGTTATGTCATATGTTATCATTTGAGTAGTGGTTTGTTTTCTTGTTTGAAAATAGGAAGATTGTTATGTAGTTTTACGCCTACGTAACGGCCAAGATATGGATTTCACTCATATCCATTGTCTTAAACGTTTTTGGTTAATATATTTACTGCGTGCATGATTACCCCTTTAACCAAAAAAAAAAAAAATAGATCCTAACTTTTCAGGATACAGTTCTTCAATCAAGTATACGTGCACGTCTAGCACATTTGACTATTAGATCGTAAAAAGAAACATAATAAAAATAGTTTGGTGCATTGCTCATGTGTCCTTTTCCATCACACATTCAATTTCTATCTATCTAGCTACCTCGTTTATATGATCGTTACTTGTCTTCCTCGTCAGCTTTCTTGAGCACCTTAATTTAATTCACATGCAGTCTGTCATCTTTCACGTCTTCCACTTCAACCCTCTTTACTTGTTCCCAGTTACCAATATATATACCATTAACATTCTTGTGTAGGTTGTTATGCTCCAATAATTTTTCTTAGTTAGCATGCATCTACTCCTTCATTGCTTGTTCTTGTGTAGGGCATGTTTAATCACTCTCATTGCCTTTGTAAGAAAATGGTTCCCTGAAACGGTGAAGACTCTCTCCAACGAATTTCTGTGTTTGAACATTTCCTTCCATATATTATCCTTGGACGACGCATATATGAATCAGTCAGTGTTGCCGTTTATCAACGTTTTGTAAGATATAGAGAGTGCAAGGTTTCTACGGTATGAAGGGAAACTTAACATGGGTTATTAGAGTAATTAAAAGATGATTGAAAATAAACGAACCAATGATAATTACATTCGGAAAACTTTATCAATAGTGGTGTATATCTAATAAACAAAGTTAACAGAAAGTTACTTTAAAAACATATGTGGTTTAATTAATACATGGTCATAGCTTTACCTAATTGGTGACTTTACAAGCTGTTTCTATAAAGAATCCCATTCTGATGGCCACTAACCTTTGCTAACCCCCAATAATTCCACGCCCACACTAATTAATACAAATATAATACTCATCATAAGATTAAAGAATCCCACAAGTTTATTTGTAAAGCTAATAACAAAACGCAATTAGTTACTACTAACTAAAATATTGTCAGTTACAAAGAAACATTACAACTTAAAAATTCAAAAGGTTCTTACCAAATTATAATATTTACAATAACCAATAATACTTTAATAGTTCCGAAATAAATGATCATGCTAGCTATAGTTTATATACTTTTATGTATTTTAAAATCATTTTTATAATTGTTTCGTATGTATAAAATAATGAATCTCTAATCATTGCACTTTCTTATAATATACGCTTAATATGTCCGGCCATTTTAATAATTAATTCGTTCTTTCAACTTTGAAAATCATTGTAACACGTTATTATGTGATGAGCATGTTAGCGAGCATCTATAAAATCTCAAATTCTCAATCTATGGAACCAAAATATTTTATACTACAAAAGCAATTCATTTCTTGTTACCTGCGTTATATTTTACCCTAAAAAATATAGTAACTAAGGCTGGGCACAGTCTTTTAACTAATATAGCTAATTAGTGCCTTTAACATTACTTGCTGGAAGGTCCTTAATAAATATCTTAAGAACAAAATGTTGGTGTTACGTGTTAGTGGTGACCAGACACGACCATGTCACATCAGGTTTCTCTCTCCAATGACCGCCGACGGCTAAATTGCTACAGTGCCGACCAAGTTAAATTTTCTTTTTCAATGTTTAAAGTATTTTTTTTTACATTGAAATACAAAATAAAACAAAAATTATAAATAAACACATAAACTCTTGTGCAAAACTCGGTTGAGTAAACAACCATCTTCTCATTTCTATCGTCACCATGACCAAAACCCCACAGTGGCTTTGACCGACCAAAACTATGAAGGACCGATCCCCATGACCTATTCACTCTTTAAAAACCCATATTAATTACAAATGATTCTTTCTAAGTACAATTGTTAAGCCACATGAGTGTTAATATATAGACCTAAAACATATAATCTATTTATTTTTTTGACAAATGTGATACAATTATTTTCTCTCATCATTATTTACCAATTAATTTTTCAAATGAACCAATCATATCTTTAAATTTAAATTTAAGTTTTAGTTTTAGGCATACTATTGATATATCAAGCTATACATTAATGGTGGTGATGAAACTCATAACTCAATGTAATATATTTTTCTTGGCATATAAATAATGTAAATATTAAAGAGATCCAAATTAATCAAGATCATAATCATTGGTAATGAGGTAAGATACCTTCCTTAATTGAAGTATATTAAAATCATTTAAAATAACATGAATTTTGAAATATATATGACACTCCTCAATTTGTAATGATCAAGTGGATGTGTACTTTGCTTATTTCTATACCGGAAGAAATAGATCCCCATTCCAATGTTTGAAATTTGATGCATAAGATGAAAATCGATTATTAAAAGCATCATCAAACCAAATCTCAAATTCTCAAGCACCATAAATAAAAGAAAAAGAACTACCATTCAAACATAAAACCGCACAAGCTTTTGCTTCAATGAACTTCCCTTGAAGTAGGCTCCAAGAAGACTTACCCTAATATTGAAACCTGGCTTGACCTTTACCGAATCCTCAAGGATCGAGGCTGTGAATTACAGTGGACTTCATTCGGGTCAAGCAAAAAATATCATTATTCGAGCTTGATAAAAAGGTTCCCATCTTTGAAGAGCGAAATGGAAATTGAATGTACCTAAATCAAATGTGACATATCTATATATGTTGTTTGGTATATACGCTAACTTAGTTTTGTAAGTATGGTTTATTTTCATGACTCAATGATAATGGTGTTTAGATTATAAATACAAATATGACATGCTAAAGTATTATACGGGCTTTTCCTAATACAAACTATACTACACACTAACTAATAGTTCACTAACAGCTCTCCGCAGTTGGAGTGGGATGATACATAACGCTCTAGTCCGAAATTCATCAAACAATGCAGATAAAAGTCCCTTAGTGAAAATATCTACATACTGATATCATGAAGGAACATGCAAAACACGAACCTGTCCAGTAGCTACTTGATCCCGAACAAAATGTATGTCAATCTCGATGTATTTCGTGCGTTGGTGCTACACGGGATTCGAAGATAAATACAGAACAATGACATTCAAAATAAACAATGGTAGCCGAATGTAACGAGAAGTAGAGCTTGCGAAGAATATTTCGCAACTAGAAAGTCTCAGCTACCGCATTGGCAACACCACGATAGTTAGTCTTGGCACTAGAACGAGATAGAGAATAATGCTTCTTGGATCGACCAAGACAGTAGATTGTTGTCGAGAAAAACACAATATCCTGAAGTAAAGCGATGAGTAGCCAGTCAACTTGCCCAATCTGTATCATAATAAGCAATCAGAGAAGAAGTCGAGGAAGAATACAACTGAAGCCCAAATCCAAAGTGTCGCGAACATAACATATGATCCTCCTAAGAGTAGCAAGATGAGGCTCTCAAGGATCATGCATAGATAGATAAACTTGATGAATCGTGTAAGATAAATCGGATCGGTGAAAGTAAGATATCAGAAAGCCTCAAAGAAGGCACCAGTAAAGACTCGAGATCGAAACCGGCATCATATCGCCTAACTTGGACTACATATCAACAGGTGTCATGTACGAATGATAATCGTGCATACCTTCTCGGACAAAAATCTCCACTGCATACTTGTTTTGGCAAAGAAACATCCCTTGGTGGATAGAGTAATAGAGATGCCCATAAAATAGTTAAGCGGACCTAGATCTGTCATGGAAAACTCCTGATGTAAAGAGGCAATAATCCTCTGTAAGACTAATGTAGAAGAAGTTGTCAACAAAATATCATCCGCATAAAGCAATAAGTAAGCAACATCCGGTCCCTGTATCTGTATATGAATAAGGACGAATCACATCTGTTGTGACAAAAATTAATACGAGTGACATAACTCGCAAACTGCTGAAACCAGGCATGAGGTACCTGCTTAAGACCATATAACGATCGTTGAAGGAGACAAACGTGATCAGGACGTTGAGGGTCTCGAAAACCAGGTGGCTGATGCATGTAGACAATCTCAGAGAGGGTACCGTGTAGGAAAGCGTTCTTGACATCAAGTTGATAAACAGGCCAATGTCGAGAAGCAGAAAGACTGTGAACTATGTGGATAATGGCTGGTTTAACCACCGGACTAAAACTCCTCCTAATCAAAACCAATTTGTTGATTCTTCCTATTAGCGACAAGACGAGCCTTATACCTGCTTAAAGATCCATCTGCAAATATAATGCGGGTTCTTTTTTATTTGTACTGACATGAAAGAGAGTGGCCATAGGATGAGTTGAAGTTGGGTTATGGTGAGGTGGTGACACAGAGGTATTGGAAATGTGAGGAGGCAGTTCGGTTGGTTAGGCGTAGTGGGGGTGGTAAGTGTGGGTCAAATTGACCCATGACAAGTGTAATGGAAGTTGGGCCAGAAGGCGTGGACTGGTGAGAGGGTAATGGGTTTTGTAGTTGGTTCAGTATGGTGGTAGTGGGAATCTCAGTTGGTTGGATAGTGGGTCGTATGGGCCGGGTCGAGGTCGGGAAAAGGGTCATCATCATGCAATGGAGAGCAAAGGTCGGAAAGAAACATAGCAATTAATTTTATCTTGGAAAAGTAGGCATCCACTGTCATGTCACCTATGTCTAAAACTCGAAGTTCACCCTATAAAGCTATAGTTTTGGTTGTTTTGTTGTCTAGGAAATTTTTCAAAGAAACACCATGCGTCTAAGGTGGTTTTAGGGTTTACCTTAACTAGGCGACCAACAAGAACATCATTAGGTGTTAAAAATATCCAAGCCTTAACAATAGGGTCTACCTTTAACTATTCTGCAGTGGGAGAACGACGTCACTTAAGGAGGTTGCGGGTGCATTGATGTCATCCAAAACTTCCAAACCCTCACTGTGGTTCTTGAAGAACATTAGGAGTAGTTCGGCTTTGTGAGATCTAGTTTCACCGAGACAAGGTTTGTGATGTAAGGTACAACTAGTAGCTTATTGATTTGGAGAAGGTAGGGATGGGATGAGGGATTTATGTGTTGACCACGGTGATGAATACAAACGTGTAGGACAATTAGGGTTTTGTGTAGTATTTGGTTTTAGGGTTAGTTATAATAGGATATGAGATGGTAGTTTGTTTATGATTGCAAACGTGAGTATGGAGTGATGATCAGTCGTTTGTTTATGTTCACAAACGTTGAGATTGACTGATAATGGAGACGTGAAAAAGAGGAAAAAATATATTAGGGTTTAGGAGATGATCGAAGGCTATGATACCATGTAAATAGGGTTTATTTTCATGACTGAATGATAATAATGTTAATACAAATATGATATGCTAAAATATTATACGAGCTTGGCCCAATACAAACTATATTACACACTAAAACTAATAATCCACTAACAAGTTTGAATTTAAATCAAATTAAATAACGATTTTATTTTAATAGAGAGGTCAGTCGAACACCCCAATAGGATGAAAATGTCAACTTTGTATCAATATATTACCATTTCAACACTCTATGTATATTTAAAAAAATGAACCCCAATGTAAGTCACACAGAACCAAGATAGATAACAAAAAGCACAGCTGCAAATAAAATACTAAAATATCCCTGGATATTGAAAGACAAGTTGTACCCAAGATGCTTGAAGAATACATTTCTATCCATCTACTCAAATTACAAACGTGTATATTATATGGGTTTTACTGAAAACAACCTTATAGGTTATATTTAAAAACAACCTTGTGTTTAAACATCTCTTAATTAAGAAAGACTTTTTGTTCTCCAAATATATGTCTACAGTCTAATAACAAACGTACACCAACAATTTCTGTAATTGTAACAAAATAAATATAACAATTGAAAATTATATTTTCTTTGTGTAAATTATTTAATTACTGCTTTTTAGATCTCTTATTTTAGAAGTGGTTTTACAAAATTAACAATTAAGCATGTTTGTTAAACCTTTGGAAGCTTGCATTGTTTTAACTATACGAGCCAGGGAAGCTCTAGAGTAAAAAGCTCTCGACTAATATCACAACTTAACTAGCATTAAAGAGTTCGATGATATTTGAAATCCTTCTGTGAAATAGCGCAGGGGGAGTATGAACTGGAACTATTACATTGTTATAGCGTTGTCGTAGGCCGCGTTACCGTTTATTAACATCTTCGGAAAAAGTAGACGTCCTTGATACCTCATTTATGAATAGTTCAACTTCTCACCACTTGAGCAAATAACAAATTTTCTTACCACTAGAGCAAATTGCAAGAATTATTACCACTAGAGCAAATAGCATGAACCAACCAAGCTTTTTTTTATGCTTATATTTAAATTTTTAGGTTGTGAGAATGACTGCATTTGTCCCTTAGCTTCTCTCTCTCTCTTTCTCTTCCCCCATTCCTTCCCTTTTCCCTGTAGTCATTGAATCCTTAGTTTTCTAATCTAGGGTTCAACTTCCAGAGCCCTTAATTTGTTTTTCTATATATATAAATCCCCACTAATAAAAAATCCCTAGTTACTTTTATATAATTTTCTTGCTTCCATATTTTATAATTTTCTTGTTTTCTGTTGCTTGTGTGTGTGTTTCTTTTCATTTTTATTGTACAACTATTATATCTATATTACTAGTACTAATCCATTCATGGCTGGTTTAGATTTAGGCACTGCTTCTCGCTACATCCATCAACAACAACAACAACAGCTTCATCTTTCTGATCTTCAACTTCACAACAACCAATCAGAAAACAATCATCATCTTTTCTCAAACAACCATCACCACCAAGAAGAAGATGACCATCAAGGCAGTGGTCATGACTTGGTGTCCCCTAACTCAGGTGGTGGTGGATCAGGAGACATCGTAGGACGTCGTCCTAGAGGTCGTCCAGCGGGCTCGAAAAACAAGCCAAAACCACCTGTTATTATTACTAGAGAAAGTGCTAACACACTAAGAGCTCATATTTTGGAAATAGGTAACGGGTGTGATGTATTTGATTGTATTGCAACTTATGCTAGGAAAAGACAGCGTGGGATCTGTATACTTTCGGGAAGTGGGATTGTTACGAATGTGAGCTTAAGGCAGCCGGCTGCTTCGGGTTCTGTGATGGCCCTTCATGGCCGGTTTGAGATCTTGTCCCTTTCGGGCTCGTTCCTGCCCCCACCTGCCCCGCCCGGGGCCACTAGTTTGACTATTTTCTTGGCAGGGGGACAGGGGCAGGTGGTTGGTGGGAACGTAGTAGGGGAGTTGACCGCAGCTGGGCCGGTTATTGTTATCGCTTCTTCGTTTACTAATGTTGCTTATGAGAGATTGCCTCTAGAAGATGAGGAGCCCGAAGGTGGTGGACTTCAGATGCAACAATCGGCTTCTCATACGGATGGAGGCGGTGGAGATGGTGCCGGTGGAGGGATAAATGGTAACAATCCATTTCCGGACCCGTCTTCAGGGTTACCATTCTTTAACTTGCCACTCAGTATGCCACCAAATGTCCAGTTGCCCGTGGACCACTACAAGAATCCTGCCGATTACGCACGCAGTAATAATAACAATCCATTTTAACATGGATTGGGTCACAGGTACCCCCTTGTTTGAATTGGGTTAGTTAGCTTGTTTTGGATTATAAAACAATGTTGAGCAAAAACCACTTGCTTTAAATTACTACTACTTGTTATCTTTGTGGTTTTTTATCTTTTATTTCTTGTGGTTTTTGTAACTTATTGATCTTGTTGTATGAAAATAGTCATCTTAATTTATGTACCCTTTTCATGAATCATGCATTTCCACCTCATATTATTCAAGATTTGGAATTTTCAGGAATGTGTCATTGATGACACTATGAGTTTATGTTTTCTGAGAATCAAGCATTAATGATGGAAATTTATAAGGTTTTTGGGTACTGGGATGTTTTGTTTCTGTTGCATTGTTTTCAGTAACAATAGTAAATACAGCAACAGGAAGTGAAAGACACTTAACAAACTAAACTATCAGGCAATTTTTGAGGTTTGGGGATTATAATTAACTACTAGTGTTTTAACTTTTAACTAATACTATAATGCTTCTTCCTCATAAAATCAACAAGTTTTCCATTTATAATTGATTATACAAACAAAACAGTTATTTATTTCTAAAAAGCATCAAGCTATGATTGTGTTGCTTGGTTCGTTTTAAAGATAATAAGCAATTGAACTTGCTGTTCTATTGGGTGTGTCTTTACTAATACTACCGTAAATTAATATATAATTAGTCGTACAAAATGTGTATGATGTATTTAAGTATGGAGAAATGCTATATCCACAAAACATTAATGAATTGGACAAATGATCTTGCCACATCATTGTGCGTAAACTTTTTTGTAAATCTTTGTCTTAAGTATATTAGTCCATAAATTGTTAGCATTGAGCTATCACAATTCACAGAACTATATACAAATGATAATGCTTTGAGTCTTGAAATAAAGTTAAAGATCGCGTTCATGAGGAAGAGCACGATAAACTACTAGGAGTTATGCCATGATTGCATCGTTATTTAAACTGCACACTCCCTCGTTTAAGTTTTTTAATTGACTATAATATTTTCTGAAACCCATGCCAAATTGTCTATCATCTCTCGCTCATACGGTCTTCCATAAACACACACAAGTTAGCATTCGAAAGATACAAAGCCTATTGTGGGTTCCAAATGCTGCCCTAAAAAAGTCATTTTAATGATATATACTTACTACTGTAATATAAAATATGTTCACTTTCCGTGGGTGTTCATATTTTTAGTACTGTTTGATGCTCAATTTAATTTTGTTTTTATGACGAGCTTTATGCAGTTTTTGGATTATAATAACCTTTCCCATGTGGGTAACATATGTGTTCAACTCATATATATAACTAAACCCAATGCTAGTCTTCACATGCTCATTTATGGACTATACTTGATGTTTAAGTACTTCTAAGAGTTTCCAAGGCAAGCTAAAGCTTAACTTCTCACAAACTCGGATAACAGGAGTTTATTATCAAACTGATGGCGAAATTTAATATATTTAACTGGAAATTCAAGTTCTTCCTCTAGTATATTTATACATAAGATGTTCTCACTCCTATCGCAAACGTCCAGTTGAATGGTCAAAGAGGGCTTTTGGAGAAATAGGTCATGGGTTCAATCCCAACTCCTGACTAAAAGGTCACTGGAGAGGTGCTCATTGCCTGCTGCTAGGTCCTAAAGGAATGGTCAGTCGGCACCAAAAAGCTAGGAGTGCACGAGGTCAAGGTTTCCCTGCCGATCTAAACCTTTTGGAGTATATTTATACATAAGATGTTATTTAAGACTTTGTTAATTTGCTACCATATCACAAGGAAAACAGGCGTTGTTATGCTGAAGTTTCTAATATTTAGTTAACATAGAATCACGAGGGAAGTTTATCAACATATATATATAAATCTAAGCTCCTCCACATTTCCAAATAATATTATGATTCTACTTTTTAAATAATGATTATAAACTTTCTCTTTATGTTAGTTTTTATGATTTAACAGATCCGATTTCATAAGTTTTTCCTTCAGAAACTAGCTAATTGACATTTCCGATATGATTTAACAGAACTAATTTTCATTCCACACTCTCGAATGGATAAGAAAATACTGCTAATACAATGCTAGTCCATGTCTTAGGTATGTGATAAAAATGAAGATAAGTTACTTATAGCTAATCTCTTTATTAACGGACACATCTACGAGTTCAAATCCAAAATGCTTATTCTCCACTTCGGTTATTATTTAAACGATATAAGCATACTCTGATAACATAAATATCATGATTCAAGCTTCAAATAAACAAGCTACCAAGTTCCAATAGTTAGCGTACATCCGCATTCTTTTAGATTCCTTAAACATTAATATAAACAAGCATATACTTGGATTGTGGTTATCTTTAGCTTAAGGTTTGTGGTGAACCACAAGACTCTTGTTCTTTCAAATAAACTTTTATGTGTTTGCGATAATTATAACTTGCTTTTAGGGTTAACAAGAATAACTTTGGATGAAGTAATATATAACTTTGAGCCAAGAAAAGGAAAAATGTTCGATTATGTATTTTTTTTTTTTAATTTCTCTTTACATTCTTTTGTTATCTTGTTTAATACTAACTAATCGTATAAACTATTCAAAAGCCATATATAGCTTAATCTGGCAACGAAGTGGCATTTGCAAGAGATGTTAGAAGAACATGATTCCTTTAATTAAAGGAGTGGTTAGTGCAAAGCTACCAACTCATTTTCGATATAATTAAACTTCTCATATTCTTTTATCATTGACAAATCAGGGTTTGACTTCAGCTGATGATCGACGATCATCCATTCAAGTAGGAAGACTTGTAAAATGGTACGAACAAGAGGTCACTTTGGTAACGTATGATAGGTACATTTGCCTCCGGTAGCCATCACTATTCAAACACGTAAACACACATACGCTTAGAAAATTAATAGTCATACGTATGTCGTATGCCAAATGTACCAAAAGCAACGGTTGTTAACTTTTAGGATCATCTTCTCAGTCATGTTTATTATAATGATCTAATAATTGAACCTAAACAATAATTATAGTTACATCGTAGACATGGCATGAAAATGATTGATAGGCATCTTTATTTTTCTCTTGGCTTTTCTGGTCTCAAGCGACAAATCGAAAAACATGGATAGATGTTACAAAATTTAAAGTTTATTCAACATAGGCATTGATCCTTCCTTGGTTTCTTTACGTTGTAATTCATGTAGAAACTTCAGAAAGCGTTTTAGCTATATATAATGTGAAATAGTTGAGGGCCAAATACTATGTATAACTGATCATAATATCAAACATAGTTCGAAACAATACCATATATCATTCAATTTATGTGGGCTAAAGTGTTTACGTCTTGTCGTCCCATGTCTGTGTTATGCTCATTACACAAGGTATAGTAAGTATATAACACTTAAACTCGCCATGTATATATGATCATAAACATATTCAGATTATATGTGACATAATATTCGTACCGAGAATTTAGTTCATTAAAGAGATGTTACATAAAAATGAATACCTTAGTACAGCAACTGCCTATTTCTTTTGTAAACTTATATAGCAACTTTCTGTTATGAAAACATATACTTAATTTATAGAAAAGATTTTAAAAGTCTTTATATTAGTAAATTTGACCCAGCCAACTTTGCTTATTGATATAATATGATCCCATGCCACTTTCTTTTTTTTGGGTAAATCCCATGCCACTTTCTTCATTCTTGATGATACTCATTTTTTTCCTTTCCACACCTTAGATTATCTACAGAACTGGTTTTGGCAAAGCATGAATGGCTTTTAGCGAGTACGGTTCATGTTAAGTTTCAGTGAATAATCGATTTTTGACAACAAAGGTATGTAGTGAATCAATTGGTTGTGTGTTTTTATATTTGGTTTTGAGTGGCAACACTAATGGTGACTGAATGTGAGTCTTGGTACTAGCCAGATTGTTTGGCAAACTATTGTGGTTTGCAAATGATTTAATTCTCCATATAAATAGGAAGTTAACATGGTGTGGTGTGACTGGAATCATGATCAAGTCAATGCTTATATGAGCTTGTTGTAATATTTAATGATATTAGCATCTTGCTAGTCTTATTACTAAAATGTGGTTAAAAAAAAAGTTTTTCAATGTTATTTTGATCACGCTTAGGTAATAGGACCTTTTCAAATATTATTTTTTGCTTAATAAAACAAGAACACGATTGGATAAAGTACAACTCTACAAGTAAAAGATTTTCTTCATTTATTTAAATGTGATGTTTATTGAATTGACTTCAACTTTAATTAGTTAAAAATGAGTATGGCACAGTAATAGAAAAGCTATTCATACATATTTAACATAACATGCTAGAAAAAATCTAGTTTATTTGTCTAAAGAATTTTAAAAAAGCAAGACCATGTTGCTTTTAATTTTTAATGTGTGTATGTAGTCATAGAGTTAAAGGAAAGAATATTTAATGTTGCTAACATATATAGACATGTGAAAGGTGTTGTTTTTAATGATATCTTTAACCTACAAATCATACTATTAAAAGTTGTGATATAAGTTAAAGAAGTACAAACTTAATAAATTTAGGTCGCCTTCTTGCTTAATAATTAAACAAGATTCAAATATAAAGTACATGCAGATATTTAATAAAACTAACAGGATACTTGCACGTTATAGTAGCAGGTGTATTTTCTATAATCATAATTTTTCACGAACAGTATTGTTCGATTATATATGTTTCGTGATAATAACTTTATGCATGACGAGAATTTTAAAGAATAACTTTATCGCACACTATCTCTTATAGATATGGTCGAGTACTCGTGCATCGCGATGCAATGGCTATGCGAAAATGATAGTTAGTACTATTACGAAGTTGTGACAATTGATGGTGAAGGTACATGCTAGTCAATAAATGTTGTGTTACAATAACATATAACATGTAAACAAAGAGTAGTATACATTAGTTCATATAAATATATGATTAATAAATATATGATTAATAAACCTATATGTGATATTGCTTAACAAAATATGAATTACGGTATTCAAAAGCTACATATTTTCCATACCTTATAAATCATCCAAATTTTTCGTACTTTGACATGTATGATTATTTTCAATCGAATTTAAGTGTCTGAGTTATGATGACCATATTAGCAGCTTGTTTGGTTTGCACCTTGTACGTGGTACATTAATTGGATTTTTGAATGGGAGGTATTTTAAGGCTAACATTAATTATAGGTGTTGTATAGATGTATTAGGGCATTCACTATAGTAGTTTATGAAAAGGTTTATAAAATGATGAATAGGTCTAAGAACTTGTAAACCATAGTAGAGATAGGTTTATGATGAATAGGTCTAGAATATTAAACCTCTTCATAATTTAATGCATTTGAATTTTGTATACTTTTTATAAAGCTTTATGAGGTTTATACATAGGGAAGATAGGTTCAAGGTTTGTTAATTAATGTTATAATAAAACTATAAATCTTTATAAAGGTTTAATATAGTGGATGCTCTTAGTTCATTAAATAATTGTAAAGATAGGTTTAACACTTGTATTTTTTAAATGAGAGAATATTTTAAGACTAACATTGATTATAAAACTTCTAGTTTTAGTTTTATTATATGTATTTCTTAAATTGTTATTTTTTTGTTTGAATAGTTTATACAATATGTTTTATTATTTGTATTGTTTAATTTGAGTTTAAGATGTCTTAGTAACATTTAATGGAGGAAAAGAGGTTCGTCATTATATGTAGTTAAGACAACCACAACCATAATAGAGAAAATACAAGATCTCTTTTTTGAAAGTCAAACTCGTTTGATTCATCACATATGCTATATTACTAATATGTAAGTTAGAACACTTAACATGTTGTCGTAAAATGAACATAAGTAAGTGTATAGAACTCCAAAAGATTCAATCATTTTTGCATTGAAAATACGCATCTTAGCTTTTCAACCATATATCACTTATAATTAAATCAGTATGGTTTATTCATAAGAGTTGGTAAAAATAGGGGGAAAATGGATATTCAAACTCGTTCGACATATCACTTGTGATATAAATCTAATATATTAATAAGTTCGAACACTCAATATGTTTTCGTAAAATGAGCATAAGTATTGGTATACAACTCCAAAAGAGTCGCCATTTTTTGCACCTAAAAATAATACTTATGTCCATTTTACGACAATACGTTATGTCGACGAATCTACAAAATAGTGTTATATCACACGTGATATATGAATCTTGTTTGAATATTCAAAAAAAAGTCATATATTTTCTCCAAATTATATACATCATCTGTAATAATTTGAAAGTTCAAAATTTATATGTGATATATGGTTGGAAAGCTAAGGATTGATATTTTTAAATGCAAAAAACGGTAAATCATTTAGAGTTTCACACTAATACTTATGCAAATTTTACGAGAGTATGTTAAGTGTTTGAACTTACATATTTGTATTAGGGTTTTTCTAAAATGTGCCTCGAGGGCACATGTTTGAGCAAATAAAAAAGGCAAGTATTAGTTCAATAAATAGAAAATCACATGTAATTATAGTAATTTTTTAGTATAATTTGCATTTTTTAAGTTTTAAGGCTAGATGGCAAGTACACAAGAAATTCACCTTACACATCAGCTTCACGTCAGCTTTCTCTCTCATCTCACTTCCCCTCACCCCCCACTCACCTTTTTGTGGGCAAGGTAGTCACATTGGTCACCTTAACTCTCATTTTTTTTAATACTTAAGCAATTAAAAACGTAAACGTAAACATATAAATACAAAAACGTAAAAACTAGAATTAAATATTACGAGACAAATGTTGGACCAAATTGGCACAACGGTTTTGATACATTTGATGTGATCTGATGTACCTCATAACTTTTCGCATTTCATCGGATCGTATGGGGTCATCCAGTTGATGTGCTTCCTCCGGCTACCATTTGGGAGATATTGCATTTTTTTTGTCTTTTCGAATCATGTTATGTAATATGATGCAAGTATACATCATATTAATTATTCTTTCTTTTGTCATGATTTTTATGGGAGTGGCAAGTACCGCCCATTTCTTCTTCAAAACACCAAACACCCGTTCTATATCTTTCCTTGCCGATTCCTGCATTTGCTAATACCTTATTCTCTTGTGGTTATCATCTGATGGTTCTGGAATCGTCTTAACGAGTGTTGCCAATTCCGGATATATCCCGTCAACAAGATAGTAACCAAATGGGTGAGTTACCCCGTTAGCAACAAATGAAATCTCCGATGCTATTCCTTGTTTAAGATCGTTAAATAAAGGGGATTGATCAAGAACGTTAATGTCGTTGTTCGACTCAGAAACACCAAAGAAAGCGTGTCATATCCATAAGTCTTGAGAAGCAACAGCTTCTAGCAAAATGAACGGATTTGAACCATGATCACGTCTAACATATTGCCCTTTGTGTGCATTAGGACAACCAAACCACTCCCAATCTGTATAGTCAAGGCTTCCTATCATCCCCGGAAACCCGTGCGTAATTTTATTTTTATTTTTTATTTTTTATTTTTTATTTATTTTTTAAACAATGCAACGGATATAAAGTACAAAGTCCAATTTTTTATTATTTTTTTTTTGAGTTAATTACATAAATCGTCCTTGTGGTTTGGTTAAAATTACGGATCTTGTCCCAGTGGTTTTTTAAGCGGTGTAACGTCCGTGGTTTCTAAAGTACGGATCTTGTCCAAATTTTGACTCGCTCGTTAAAAGGACATAACTTGACACGATGGACTAACGGAGGTTAACCTTGTAAAATCGATTCTCTCAAATACAAACCACGTGGACGATATATGTAATTTACTCTTAAAAAATCTCTAATTTTATTTCACAAAATATTTTAATTTTATTATTAAAAAAAAACTTTTTAAAAAAAACTTTTAAAAAAAATTGTTACAAAATATTACAAAATTAAAAAAATAAATAATAATAATGATCATTTACTATAACACTTAAAAAAGCATTTATTTAAAAATTAAATTTTATAAAACTTTTTTACTATAACACTTACAACAATTAAAAAAAACTTTTAAAAAAATTAATTTTGTTAAAAAAATATTATAAAATTTAAGGGGAAAAAATCATTGTACTATAGTATTTAACAAAAACTGTTTATTAAAAAAATTAGAAGAAATCCTTTTTTAATTTTATTATAAAAACGGAAAAAAATCGTCTGTTTTTATAAGAAGGAAAAAAAATTGTATAAAAACGGATGAAAAGCACGATACGAACGCGCATAAAAACGGACAAAAAGCATTAAAACATATAAATGTCCGTTTTAATGCTTTTTTCTAGAAGAATATAGTAAAAACTAATGAGCCCAAATCCTAACATCAACTCAACCCACAAATGAAAGACAATGGGCACTACAAATCAACCAGCCCAATCCGGTCCATTTGATACTGAACTTGGTTGTACTTTTGATACCACTAGGCCGGAAGGAATTGTGATGGCTTTTTGAAACTTTAAATCTGTAGAAAAACAAGCATGTCAGTTAGGAGCTTTTTCATGAATCAACTTGTACACGGTAACTAGTTACGTCCATGACTCATAGCACAAAGAATTTGCCAGAGCGCCAGTAAAGCATGTCACGAAGAAAAACTCACTATGATAAAAGAATATCTCCATTTTGATTGTAGAAGTACACTCGATCTTGATTTCCTAAACTGAGTTTCACATAAGTACTTTACTAAGATACCCTGGTTTGAATCTAATTAACTAGCCATATTCAATCATCAATTCAAGAGAAAAAAAAACAAAACAAAAAAAGTTGCAAGCTTTGGAAAGAGCGAAACTGCAAGTATGATGCCCGTTGGCATAGCCGAATGGATCTGAAAACTCAATGCTGTGAGCACCATCACCATGTCATAATGTCGATTTTACCATGTTGTGGTCAACTGGGGTTCATTGTGGAGGCCAGCCCATGTTTGAATACATTGGCAGATTTTGCATCGGTTGTTGTTGCTGCTGCTGTGGCTGGTGTTGTGGCTGTTGCTGGTGTTGTTGCTGCTGCTGTTGCTGTTGTTGCTGGTGTTGGTGTTGGTGTTGGTGCGGGTGTTGGTGTTGCTGCGGGTGTTGGTGTTGCTGCGGGTGTTGGGGAGTATTGTTGTAGGATCCAGGGATCCGATGAAGAGAGTTGCTCCCACTCTCATCAGATGATTCAGTTGATCGCCCTTCAGATGGAGGACTAACACCAGGAACCGCGCCTCCGCCACCAAAACTCAACATGTTTGGTGATGCCACTGATGATGGCCCAACACTAGGTTTCGTTTTCTTGCTCTCCCCAATAAAGCTACCGACAATAACCTGTTGCACAGTTCATGGTTAGCTCTTTTTGTCAAAAATATTGTACGAGTGTCTGCGTGTGTATAGAGAAATGAAAGAAGAGTGGACCTGCACAGGTGAGGCAGCAACCAACATGCCAGCAACACCGCCACCCAAAACTCGGCCATCTGAACCGGCAAGAGAAACACTCAATCCAGTAGGTTTGCTGTGGTTACCATTACCATTACTCTCCTCGGACTGCATGAAGGAACCTGATAAAGATATTATCTCAAATCGGCCCTGAAAATTCGATCATGAAAAACCAGTGAGATTTAGTTTTATGTAAACAATTAAGAACTGGAGTCACCCAAATCTAAAACCAAAAGGCTCCCGTGATGAGAAATGTATCAAGTCTAAAATATTAAAAACAAAAAAACGTAACCGGAAACAGGACCGACCTAAACCAATTCTGTACCAGTTCGGTCCCAGTCTATAATTGGTTCGGTCTCAAAACTTAACTGAGAATCAAAACCCTAAAACATTGCCATTTCAAGTTTCATAGAACAGATAAGATTCACCAAGAACCAGCGTTTAAAGGATTAGTATCGGGTACCAGTTGTTAGAAAACTTCTACTATATTTCCCCACATTTAGAAGTAGAGAGCCATTTTAACCCATTTACATATAAATGAGTCACTTTAGGTTATGATTTATTCTAACAGGTCAAATGGAACAAATTGAAAGAAAACCACCCATTTTGACCCGTTCGCCTGACCGGCCCAATTTGCCGCTCCTACCCACAAGAGACACAATTACTCTTGTTATCGATAATATGGCTTCTAAACTTCTACATATTCTTACAATTTTATAAAATAAGCAACACAATGCAATGCAATTAAAAATAGAAATCGAAAAGACAGATACTGATGTTTCTGGTAGTGTTTTGGCATATTGTCATGTCAGCTTTTTCTTATATATCCCTTCATCCTAAAATATGTGTGATATCACAATTCAAAAATTGAGCAGACAATTCAGCACATAAGACTATAACTTATGTCCACATCCACTCTTTATAGGAGTTACTTTTCAGACGAATTTGTCATTATGTTATATTCTCATGAGACAATATAACTCAAAACTGGACTTGCTTCGGGATGAATGGATTACAAAAATCACCAAATGCATTTTAACTTTTGCACTTCTGTTGGTCATTCTATCCCAAGAAACTATACACAACTTTTTGCTGATCTTCAATAAAGAGTTATTTAAGACCTTCAAACTTCTCTTGACATTATATTACCACACAAGTTGTTTTCACTTCTCACATGAAGTTGCAAAGCAAAAAAAATATTCAAGTGCATAAGAAATTTGTTCACCCCTGTTACAAGTTGTAGTCTATGAAATAAGAGAAAGTGAAGTTTTGTTTCTCTTTAAAGTGATGAAAAAAACTAGCATACAATTTATATGAAAAGAGAGCACCTATAAGTAAGCCAAAAGCAGAACTTGAACAAGGGATATTTTGTGGCAACAGAATGGTTGGAGAACATGTACAAACCTCGTATGTAACAGTGCCACCGGATGAAGCTGGCTGACGAAGAGTCACATTGCAGATCGAACCATTGGCAGATAGAATACAGACTATACGAGGGCCTTGTTGTGAAAATGACAAAAGTGTTGAGGCTATATCCTGTTAACACGAAAAATATATATCACTGTTAATATGATATTAAACAGCATATTAGTCCATTCAAGGTAACCAAAGTTGGTGATCATGATTTTCACCCAAATCTCCTTGCAGATAAAACCATTAAGTTTGCTGTTCATACATAATGCGCTATGGCTATTTTGCAGATAAGAGAGTAAACCTTTCTAAAATCTAAGCAATACCAGATAGCAGTATTATAGCCCAACAACTATATAAACGTCACCAAGAATTAATAATGGTATAATATACGACAAACTTAGGTAGTCAAATGGAGTCAACCCTAGCAAACAATCAAGCCATTGCTAAGGAAAAGGGATTCACAGACAAACATTAATTCAGTTTATACATAAATACGTAGTAACGGTTATGATAAATACCCCTTCTGTATTAGGAACCTTGCAACAATATGTGGCTAATAATCAAATGCATACAATATAGTTTTCAAATATCATCAATAGATACACAACAAATCCGTGGAAGCTGAGAAGAAGGGTATTAAATAGTTCATAATTCTAATGTAATTAGTTTTGTCACAGTACTAATGACAGAGAATACAGGTCTATTAAGGTTCAAGATTATATACTCGATAAACCAGATCACCAATAGATTCATGGCCTACTAGCATCAAAATCATAAAGATCAATTAATATAACAATCTTTTTACTGCAATAAATAGCAATCTTATTGAACTCCAATGTAACACAACATTACCTCTCCTGCTTTAACAATTATGACATGAGGCGTAAACCCGACTCCAGCAGCACCTGCCCATCACAAAAAAACAAAACACGCCAACATTTATCAGACTACTGTACTACAATTCAACATAAACACAAATACCAAAAAACGCCTATATATCCATACCTAACGCATCCAATTGCCTCTTCCCAGAACCAGCAGGCCGCCCTTTACGTTTCCTAACAGACAAATCCACATTCACATTCACATCCGCATTCGCCACCCCATCATTAGAACTCTCCAAATTCCCACCCCCAACCGCCGAAACAGCCACATTCGGCCCCGGAGACAACCCGAGAGCCACATTGCCACCCCATCGCCCACAGGCGAATACTTTCTAGGCCTACCCCTTTTCTTTTTAGCAGGTTCTAAACTATACCCACCTCCCAAAAACCCTCCAGATTGCAAAGATCCATCACCACTACTAAACTGATCACCACTACTATATGGAAACCTAGGACTAGTACTAATCAAGTTAACATTTTTATTATCATTGGACATATGATGATTAAAACTAGGTGGCAGCATCATGTTCATATTCATGTTCATGTTCATACCAGGTGGTGTTTGATGATGATAAGAATCATGTGAATCCATTAAAGATTTGATTTTTATGCAAAATTGAGATATGGGTATTGGTGATCTAGGTGAATCTTGGTGAATAAAGGGGTTTAAAGGAAGATGGGATTTAGGGTTTTAAAGATTTTGATGAATGAATGTGTTTAGTTTGGTTTGGTTTGGGTTTGGTGCATTTAATGTGTCTACTAGTAGTTGCTAGTTTTTAGTTGTGTTGTTGTGTCGATCTTTGCTTTGCTTTTTGATGTCTTTTCTACACCAACTTTGAAACCAAGTTTCCTACTGCTTATCTGTGGCCGAAATCTATAGTCAAACTGTTTTAAGTATGAGATATTTTTTTAATAAGTATTATATTTTATAAATTTACACACTTTCATAATCTATTGAAACACTCAAATTTAGAGTGTTTTGACATATATATCTTCACATTACTTTTAGTCATGTTCATCCTGTAAAGTATAAATGTTCAAATACTACAAATTTGAGTGTCTCAATCATTTATAAGAGTGTGCAAATCAAATCCCTGTATAAAAATACTACGACACAAACAAACATCGACGCCAGCAAATTAGCACAACAAGGACTAACAATCATAAGGCCACCCCTAATAACAACCCTCGTCAATACACATTTTTCATGATACATCAGCTTTTTCTTTTCTGTGACCTACAGACGACATTTTAAGCACAATAAAGCTACGCTAAACAAATATACCCCACAAAGTACACATAATTAATTAAGCACACACATATTTGTTTGTTTCTCAATTTTGCCCGATTGTCCTAATCGATTGGCTCCTCGACCCACATAATTCTCGACCGACTCCAACCCTGACAACCCAATCAGTTGAGGGTGTTATTGCTTTTAGCCTAAGAGTGTAACGGCTCAAACCGAACAAAAAACATGCCACGTCACCATTTTTCCCTTCCACTTCTTTTCTCACTCACATACTCAAAAACACTCCCTAGTTACTCATGTCAAAATCTCATTTTGCGACCAACCATTTTATATATTTTTTTCAAACAAACTAAATTTTTATTCCCTAAAAATACATATTACATAAAAAATATATAAATTAAAAAATAATAAATAATAAATAAATTTCCAAAATATGTAATACTATTACAGGAAAACAGTAATGTTATTGGGCAGTCGAATCTACACATCACCATTCACCAACTACCACCACTCTTTTTAATGTAACACGCTAGCTCCATATTCGGGCTGAGCATATTGGACCGAAAACCGAATCGAACCGAACCGATCATATTCCGCTCGATTTCGGTTCTATATACTAACGGTTTCCGGTTTCGGTTCGATTCGACCTAAAACCGAGAAAAACACACCTAAACCATATAAACCGAAATGAACCGACACAAAATCGAATCGAACCGACCATATTCGGTTCGGTTTCGGTTCTATATACTAATGGTTTTCGGTTTCGTCCGGTTCGGTTCAGTTTTGGCCCGATGCTCAGCCCTACCACACCTGCTGCAGACATACTTCACACAAACAGATTAAACACCAAACACAAAAATAACACAAAACCCTCCCAAAAAGACATTCGGTATTATTTTTTCCACCTTCCTTCTCCTCCACTCAAGCCAAACCCGTCACATTCTCTTTGGCGCTGTTGGGGGTGGTGTTGTGGCGTCGGTTTAGTGCCTTGACAGCTTGGATTGGGGCGACCTCTTCGTGACTGTACCCGACGCTCTAATAGTGAAAATCCAACAATTAAATTAGAAAATAACATCTTATACACCTAACAAACGTCTAACATATAAGGTAACTCATTAGAAAACATAAAAACAAGAAAAGAATTGATCATGACCCTTTGACCTTATCCACTAAGACGAAACCCAATGAAACTTTTCACCAAGCATTTACGACCACACATTTCACCGAGTGGTGGTACGACGATAAGTAGGTATGGTTGACGGGAGGTGCTACCGAATATTGTAAGACTACCACAAGCCGAAAATATTAAGACCTTTGTCGACCACTCTTGCTAAGACGGTATTTTCCAAACACGACGACCCGAAACGAAGACTTGGTAACATGCTTTATTTAAATTACTAAATACCACAACCTTGAAAACCACCTACCTAGACGAACTCGAGCGACTCTCCAATGCGTTGAACCACAACTCTCAAACCCCATTGAACCATGACCCTCGAACAGCCAAACCAAAAGCCTCAAACACCCATGAACCACGACCTTCAAACAACCAAATCATGATCCTCAAATATCCGTTGAACCACGATCCAAAAAGGTTTCTGCTACGACCTAAATATCACAAACTTGAACCATGTCTTGAACCACAAAGAGAAAAACAAACACTTTACCATTTGTTGAACCACAACCCTCCAACACTCAAACCATGACTCCATAAACTTTCGCTAAACCACAAGCTTCAAACACATAAACCACGACCATTCAACACCCAACAAACCCTGAGCCTCAAACATCTAAAACCACGGCCCTTTAACACTAATGGACCACGAACATCCTTAAACACCTAAACCCAAAACTGTCCAACACCAATGAACCAAAATATTAAACTGGGTTTAAATTTGTCTAATATAAAAGTTATGCGAATGGTAGGACCATGCAAACCAGAAATACTTTTTTTTGATAAAGAAACGCCATGAAATATACACTTAAAGTGGAAGAAGTACAAGAACGGGATGTGGTGTAATGAGTAGTCGCGAGAAAGATACATTAAAGTAAAGCTACAGACCAATACACATATAAACACATACAACACTTGATGGTCGTGCATGACCAAAGCCACGCACATAGTCGAGTTACGGGACATGTAGAGGGTTGGGGTGGGGTTCTAGTGCGTCGAGAATGACGCATCATAGCCACATTAACTTCCATGTGGAGTACTACATAAGTTACTAACTTTTTGTTTCTCCAACTATGTATTGAAGATACTTTCTTTATTATATCTACTCTTCTTTGAAAACGCTTATATTTCGTACATTTAAAGTGTATACTCTCTCTCAAACCTTTAAAAATTTGACTACACTCTGCTTCGCAAAAAAATCACCAAATTGGCATCGTCCAACTAGTATAATTGTATTGCATCACAATCACCAGCCACATAGCAAGTTATATATATGGTTAGTATATTTGATTACATCGCATTACACAACCACATATCCAATCCCGCTAGAGCGGTGTATGGAAGACTTTGTTAAAAAGAATGACAAGGTTTGTTGCTAAGGAAGACTTTGTTTCTCACTTTGTGTTTTGTGCTACTTTTAATTAGTTAGGGTTGTATCACTGTATGGATATGCTATTCCAAAGTGGTTGGTAATAACAAACATTCACGGTTCATAGAAAAAAGAATAAGAAATATCAATAGTTGGTAGAATAAATTATCCAGACACTTTAAAACAATATATACAAACATCCTTTGGGTAAATCCTGCACAATTTAGGGGTGTTAAGAAAATTCTGGGTAGCTTTTAGGGTTATATGAACCACTTTGAAAAGCAGATTTAGTTTCAAACATGACATACACTGATTGCCCAACAAAAGGAAAATCAGAACACAGAAGTCAAAAATCAAAATACAGCTCATTTTGACCTTCAAAGTCAAAAGTGAGTAGCTACCCTAACACAACCACAAAGTGTACAACCTGCTTCCCCTTTTTGAATAATTTAGGCTTGTCATAACTATTTGTATCCACCTAATACTGGAACAACATATTCCAGTGTTGTTGAAATAACTGCTTGATGCTATATAATCATCTGACTTATGAGTCAGCTAGCAAACAATATAACAAGGGTCGTAACAAATTCCACGTGTAACTTTTATGAAGACGATATTAATCAAAGCATAAAAAGAACTGAATCAAAGGTGAATTATGTTGAACGGAGCCATCATCTAAATATTTCAAGCATATCATAAGTTTAAATAAAAAATTGCATTTATAACCACCAAAACAAATCAAATTTTAATCCAATCATTCCTATAAACGTTATAGCACAAACCTGGAACAATATGGGCATTACAAGTACTCATAGTTTAGACCATTGAAATTGACACTATAGAGTATAGACACTAAGCTTGATTATAACTAACTCAAGTCGGGGTCACCATGTCATCACAAAAGTCCGTAAAATCCGTTTAAACTCAGCATCTGATCTCATATGAACCTGCTTTGGTAATATACCTGACCCACTCAACGGTATTGTAGCCACTCTTCTCCCATACCTGCAAAAAACGGCAAGCAAATTAACAATTGGTGATTTAAGTAGTTTGGTACTTCACTACATTCAGAACTGCAGATAATGTCGTAAAATGTACCTTGAGAAACCTGACTCTTAATCCAGATGCTGTAAACATAGGAACCTACAAAGCACAAGAATTAGAAATTATTTTATGGCACGAATCTTGATGATCTTATTTTTGTTTTTAAGTTTCAGGGATAAGGTTATTTGCTTTGGGTGGAATGAGTATTATATAAACAGTTGATACATCCTGAATGTATGAAGTTTAATCAAGCTATATGAAAGAGTATAAGCACCACCTGAAACTCCATCTGTATTGGTGGCCTAGTCCAAGACTTCTTTTCTGCAATTGTCGAAATCAACTCCACTTCTGCACTCAGAGTTGCTTCAGTTTGTCCTGGAAATTTCCTTATCCTGCAAATTTTTATGGGCAAATGACAAAAAAATGCATCGAACTTGACACTTTTTGTGATTGTGTGTAGCCAACTATTTTTTTTCTTATTGTATGTATTGAACTTTCAAATTTCGATCATTATGTGTATTTTGTGACTATTCTGCCATGTAAAATGACCATTTTACCCTTTGAAATTTGAAAAATTAAGGGTAAAATGGTCACAAAATACACACAATAATCGAATTTTGAAAGCTCAGTACACACAATAAGAAAAAATAGTTATTACACACAATCATAAAAGTGTCAAGTTCGATGCATTTTTGTCATTTGCCCAATTTTTATACCAATGGTTATAGACACTTATAGTAATAGACACACCGTTTATAATAAAACATGAAATGGTTAGGTACTTACTTCCACATCAAACAATCCATAGAAGCATTGTATTTTGCTCGCCCCGATGTCACTTGAACACTTGTTTTTGCTGTTTGCTTGGGTACCGGAACCTTAACCACAACTCCAAGTGCAAACATTTTTGCCCCGAAGACACTCTTTACCTGAAAGGCAATACTGTTATAATAATTACACTAATAAGGCTCCTAATATACGGTGTAGTTGTTCACAAACCTTTACGTTAACTTCCATGCGTGTCCTACCCATTTCCTTGATGGTAGGCAACACCCTAAAAGGGAGGTTTACACCCTCAGTGATACGATATCTGTTACACGAATTATCAGCATAATCGTTACAATCTGTTGGATAAAATATCACAATTGTATATCAACTGAATGGTGAGTTTACTTCATTAGCTCGAATTCACCATCTGGTGGCACGAAACTGACAGTTTTTTCTGAATTAAACCTGGTTAAGTTTACACACTGATGGAAGGTGACATCATCCAGCTCAATAGTTTTCCCACTGCAGTAGTAGTAAATTAAGATTTTGTTATCAAGCGAAGCAAACATTAAAGACTTATTCCTAACTATATACGTGAAATCAGATATTACCTCTTAGTGGGACGCGACTTAATTTCAGACTCTTTCTCGAGTCCAATTTTGTCATTCAATCCCAGCTTCAAATCAGGCATTCCAGAAAGAAAGCATTTCATAAGAACCTTACCCGTTACATCACAACGAAGTACACTACCTATTGCCATCAAATTATTTATAAGACAAGAAAAGCGAATGCATGAAAATTGATAAACCATTAAATTAATAAACTGTACCTTTTGAAGACATAAGAAGATTAACACTTTCCACAATATCCAAAAACACCTCATTCTTCTTATAATGAAGGCCTTCCCTACGCCATCCAACCGCGCCAGTTACTTGTAAAGTAGCATTGGGGACAGGTTTATCTGTAGGCTGTTTACATTCAAACCGAGTTACAAGTCAGAATATATAGATTCATTGTTTATATAATCGAATAAGATCTATAATAGGTCACATCTAACCTTTGATGAGAATGGTGAGCGTACACCTTCCTGAGTAATGTAAAGCTTCAATATTTCTGGTGAAAGATTTTGCGGATAACCAAAGTCCATAATTTCTGCAGATCAAAGCAGATATGCAACAGAGTGAAACACTATAAAGTAAAATAAAAAAAAAAATTAAGACCTGTTATTTAAATAAAGCACTCCATACCATCTAATAACTCGTATATCAAAACGAAGTTGTTGCGAATGGCATCCTCATCAAAAGCACCACCAAAATATGACTTAAATAAATTAACCGCCTGCATAAGAGGACATGTATGGTTAACAAACTTATGAGCAAATACTAATCCGATAAACCCTTGAAAAATCAGAAGATTACCTCAACAACGAACTTGAAGGCACATGCTACATTGGCATTGCTACTGACAACGATGACAATGTAGACATTGCTAATTCTCATATAGAAGAAAGAGCAACCACCAATCTGGCGCACAGGACACGTGCCTAGTTCCTTAGTTTGCATTATGTGCAGTCTAAATGCATCAACCATGTTTCCCCTATAAGATGCAACAATAAAGAACAAACAGAAAGATTAAGATAAGAGTACACGTTTCCTCTGAACTTGCAAGAAACTTCTAATACTAATTACTCAATGAGATCCACATATAACTTATTACAACGAAGGTATAGCCTCTTAATCTGCAACAAACTATTAGAATGTAATAAGATATTTATTCACATAGAGAGATGAGTGGGTAGGGGTGGAAACGAGCCGAGCCGCTCGTGAAAAGCTCGGGATCGGATCGGTAAAAAGCTCGAACGAGCCGAGCTTGAACGAGCTCGAGCCCGAGCTCGAGCCTAAGTTTGGGCTCATTTAATAATCGAGCTCGAGCCCGAGCTCTATACAAAAAGCTCGTTTAGGCTCGCGAGCCTAAACGAGCCCTAGAAATATATACATATATATATATTTTATACGTATAACCGTGTTAACGAGCTCGAGCCTTGTGTTAAAGAGTCGAGCTTTGTGTTAACGAGCCGAGCTCGAGCCTTGTGTTAACGAGCCGAGCTCCATTTGAACTTTGTTTTTTCTACACATCATATAAAATAGTGGAGCCCGAGCCGAGCTCGGGCTTGTGAAAAATTTCACGAGCCGAGATCGAGCTCAAAATGTGAGGCTCGAAACGAACTCGAGCTCGAGCCTTTTATATATAAACGAGCCGAGCTCGAGCTCTGGCAGGCTCGGCTCGGCTTGGCTCGTTTTCACCCCTATGAGTGGGCAACCATTATAAATGCATCTCCGAACTTCAAACCAAGGGGGTTATAGCCTAGTGGTATATGTGAGATGGTGTAAGATGCTCCCTGGGTTCAAGTCCTGTCTAGGACATGTGTGTTAATATTTTTGTATTGTATATGGCGTTATTCTTAGTTTCCTTTCTAAATAAATAAATAAACAAATGAAACAACCAAGCTTCAAATTCATGAGCCGGATAGAACTCATAAGTAGCTCAAATTTATAAAAATGGCTTACAATGGGATACCAACATTTGCATCCAAAGCATACTAACTTTTTAAAAAATGCTAGTGGCTTTTTGTACCTCCCAAGAGGACAGTTATGGTCAAGATGTCAATGACCCATAGTTAAAGGCGAAAGCGGCCTCAATGCGATGTGCCTTCCCTAGGAACTAAGGCGAGAGGTGGCAAAAAGCGAGCACAAGGGTGAACGTTTTACCCTTTGTTCATAGGATCGTGTCGAACATGAAAAGAATGATCAGATAAGAAGATGAACATTATTACCTATAATTTCCATTTTTTAATAGAAAAAGACTACTAAAAAAGAGGTTTATTAAGATACTTAGGGTGCGTTTAGTTGGAGGAAAACACCCTTGTTTTTTACAAAATGTTTTGTGGAAAAACAAGGAAAACAGAGATCGAATTCGAATCAACTTTTTCCAACAAAATGTTTTGCAAAACACAAAATCCCCTATTTCCTAACTTAACAAGGAAAACTAAAAACAAATTTTAGTTGTTTTCCTTTGTAACCCACAAGCCTCCTTCCCCTTCTTCAGAATAGAAATACAAACATCAACTAAACGCATTTTATAAATTGTCAAGTTTTTTGTGTTTATAAATTTCCCTTTCAAATTTCTACAAAACTAGATATAGAAAACAAGAGAAGTGTTTCTCCAACTAAATGCACCCTTAAAGTCTAGTATTCTTATTCAGAATAATCGTCTAAGTTGTCATTTCCGATTTCCCGATCATTTCCAATATCCAGTATATATATCAACTTGCGTAATTACTAATTACTTAAAAACTTACAAAATAAATTAGAAAAGATCCCTTGTCCTGGAAACTTTTTGTATTTAAGAGTGCAAAACCCGTACCTACCCCTTATCGCCTAGGCACTACCTCGGGCATACTTGTAATACGTCTAATATATAGTAAATCACAGTGATTCTAGGTTACACAGGACAGGCAAACAATAATGGAAAAACGAGGCAGTGAATACGACATTCAAGTAGTAGTAACCCTTATTAATTCATTCATCTCTTATAATAAGCAGTGACTCTTAATTAATAATAATACCAAATTTCTAACAAGCTGTATAAGCCATGATAACAAAATGTATTCTAGAATATAGATGAGAAAACAATTAAAAAAGTTGATGTGACTGACTGACCCGACGTCATCGCGGTAAAGACGATTGATGAGGACATCACCGCGGAGATTCAAAAAGTATATCGCAGATGCAGCCACCGGCATCTCTCAACACCTTAATTAATAATTTATTTATGTAAAAGAAAACCTCAATAATAATAAGTGCTTATTAGATCAGATCTGAAGGGTCTTCGGTTTTTCAGATTAGCTGTTGTTGTATCATTTTCCTCCAAAGTAAAACAGCAGCTAGGTGGAGACACTTATTATTATGAGACTAGTCAATTGGGAAGGCTCTTTTTTTTTTTTTTTTTTTTATTAAATCATATGGTGTCTAATAAACAAAACTTAACAATGTGTTTTCGAGTATTATTTAACGAGAAGAAAGTAAAGAAAATGAAGTCAAATATGAGGAAAGGAAAATAAAAAATAAAAAAATTAATTAAAAAAGAATGATAATTTAATTGATTTCGAAGTAAATTATCTTTTAAAGAAAGTGTTTAATTATAGTTCTTCTACTTTTAGTAACTAAAAAAACTTGAAAACCGAGTATACTATTCAAAAATTGTTAAACAGCGTGTCTTTTTATAGTGAGACAACTTTTTTAACGCAAGTATTAGACTGTTTAGAATAGGGCTGAGCAAATCCACCCGGAAACCGACCCGAACCGACAAACCAATCAAAACCGGACCGAAGCGAACCGAACGACTTTTTTTGGTTCGTTTCGGTTTTGTATATTTATTTCGGTTTTTGTCGGTTTCGGGTCGATTCAGTTCTTGTCGGTTTTTTCGGCTCGAAACCCGGAAACCGACCCGAACCGAGTTGTTTGGTTTCGGTTTTGATATATATTTTTCGGTTCGGTTCTCGGTTTGAGTTTTTTCCTTTTTCAGTTTTCGGTTCGGGTCGGCTTTGACCTGATACTCGCCCTTAGTTTAGAAGATAAGTAAGCCTTAGCATAATGGACCGAATTGAATTAAACACATAAACCAGACAGACCGAATCACATTGAACATATTTTTGGTCTTCGGTCTATCTTTTTTCTAATATTGGTTCTCAGTTCAGTTCGGCTCGGTATTATACTTAACCGACCATCAGACAGAACGACGGATCTGACCAAACCATACCGAACACTTTTCTTCGGTTAAGTCCTCAGTCCAGTGTTTTGATCAACTCGGTTTTCAATCCAACCCGGTTTCCAGACAGTGATCAGCCCTAAACATAAGTTACACAACTTAGGTGCACAAGTTGGACAGTAGGTGAAATGCAAGGGCTATATACGAAACTTCTACTAACCAAACACATTCATTCAAATTCGGTCCAATTTACTTTGCTGTTGTTGTGTTCAACTTTTTGTTAAAAAAATCGTTACTTTTTTTTTATAACGTAAATTTATGAACTAAATTATGTTCATGTGCATGCTTAGACAATAAACATCGTTACATATGAATCATATGATCCTTGGTATTAGGTGAACATGGTTTTTAGTATCTAAAATTTGAGTTGCATGTTAAGTGTTTGATAAAATGTCTCATCCAAACTGAGGTTAGGCGTCTTTCCGGGTTTTTTGGTTAGTGTGAACACTCGAGAGAGAACGATAAAATATTTTGTATATTGTAAGTTGGACACATTGGCATGGACGGTGCTCTTCTTTCTTGTTGCTTTTGTAATGTATATGGAACACGAGTTTCTATCGGTTTTAGTAATTCACGGAAGACGGAAATGATGAGAAGTAGTTGGGGTCATGTGAGGTTAAGTTTGATGGATATATCAGGAACTAGAGTTTACCTTAGAAAACCAATCAAGAAACACGCTGATTTTCACAGAACTAATGGGGATAGCGAGTCGTTGAATGAGGGCAGACAGTCTTTTGATGATACAATGGATGTTTTGGATGATGACGTGGGAAATGAGAGCAATGAAGAGGAAGAACAAATAAGAAAAATAGAAACAGAAGCGGAAGCGGAAGATGATCCTGAGTGGGATCCCGAGGAGATTGAAACAATTTCCTCGTTGTTTCGTGGTAGGATTCCTCAAAAGCCCGGGAAGTTAGGTAGGGAAAGGCCTCTTCCTCTTCCAGTTCCGTACAAAAATCGGCCAATGGGAATCCCGACGTCTAAGAAATTTGCAAGAGCTACAAACGTTTTAAGAAAATCGATATCTAGTAGAGTGTACAAAGATCCGACATTCTTAGTTGGTCTAGCTAAAGAAATTAAAAAACTTGACCCTGAAGAAGATGTTTCCCAAGTTCTTGACAAATGCAGTCGATTTCTTAGAAAAGGCTCGTTGTCAATGACAGTAAGAGAGTTAGGACATATGGGTCTGCCTGAACGAGCTTTGCAGATATACTGTTGGGTGCAAGAACAACCTCATCTGTCTCCAGATGATCGGCTTCTTGCTTCAACCGTTGAAGTACTTGCTAGGAACCATGAATTGAAACTGTCTTTCAAGCTTGAGAAATTCTTGAGCCTGTCGAGCAAAAATGTGTATGAAGCAGTCGTGAGGGGTTTCATAAGGAGTGGCAACTTAAAACTTGCATACAAACTTCTTTCAGCTGCTAAAAATAGGAAAATGATGCTGGATTCAGGGGTTTACGCGAAACTCATTTTAGAACTTGGAAAAAACCCTGATAATCGCGTGCTTGTATTGAACTTACTTGAAGAGCTTGGTGAAAGAGACGATTTGAATCTAACACAGCAAGATTGCACCGCGATAATGAAAGTTTGCATCAAGCTTGGGAGGTTTGATATTGTGGAGAGTTTATATAATTGGTTTAAAGACTCTGGTATGGAACCAAGCGTGGTAATGTACACCACTCTCATCCACAGTCGTTATTCCAATAATTGTTACAGAGAGGCGCTGGCTTTGGTTTGGGAAATGGAAGGATCGAATTGTCTTTTTGATCTTCCAGCATACCGTGTGGTAATAAAACTTTTTGTTGCTCTTAATGACCTCTCAAGGGCTGTAAGATATTTTTCAAAACTAAAGGAGGCAGGATTTTCTCCTGCATATGATATATACATGGATATTATTAAAGTCTATGCAATTCATGGGAGGATAGCTAAATGTAAGGAGGTGTGCAAGGAGGCTGAGGCAGCTGGATTCAAGCTGGAGGAACAAACAAGGTCTCTGTTGATGGAACTGAATGAATAGTTAGGTGCCGACTGGTTTATAAAAGCAATAGTATGATCATCTCACCCTTTTCTTTTTGTTAACCTGGTGTTGCTTTTACCAAAATTTGTCTTCTCTTAGTCGAGTCCTGTATGATCATATCTATCATCATAAATGTTAATGAATGTGTTATTTTATCATAACATGCATCAACCATTTGTTGCAAATTTTCTGAAATTCGTTTGTTATTTTGTTTAGAACTCCCTCCAACTCAAATAAAATAATCCATTTGGTTTTTCACCTTTATGTGATAATCCCCTTGTGATTCCTTTGTTAGATGTGCGATAGAAATAAGTAAATAACCTACAGTTCTGCCCTCGTTCCTGCTAAGTGTACTTGTGGTAATAAGAATATCCATAATATATGTGCTTATACCATGTCATCATCAAGACTCAACTTGTAGCTCATTATTTTGTAGTTATCAAATAAATATAATTTGTAGCTGTAAAATATGCAGAAAAATGCTATAAAACTTGTCCGAGTAGTGACTACTGCTGAAAATGAGTGATTATATTTTTTTCACTTAGATCAGTTTGAATTTTTTTTTTTTTTTTTTCATTTTTTGTTCTTCATAGTAAGTCCTTAACTTACAGATGTGCAATAGGAACTTTACGATGGATATTGCCTGACCGATGTGGACCAGAAACCCACAAAAAATCTATTATTAGTTTTTGTGTGTAAAAAACCTGAAAAGGTCTGTTATGGTGGTGCATACCCAAGTTGGAATTCTTGGACCTGACACTGAGTCTAGAATCTAGAGACCCAGTTTGGCTACGACACATTATGTGAGGTTTTGGCCAGTTACTGCTACTACTTGGTGTTGTCCCAAAAAATAGTGTCATCCTTCTGAAAGGAGGGGATACCCTTGAAAAGTCAAAGCCACCTGGCTATGTTGGTCCATCTACACCATCTGTCTATGGTTGGGCTAGGGTCAAAACAGGGGGTTTAAGTTGCCTGGATTATGTTCTCTATATCAGTGTCCACCGTATGGGGTTATCCAGATCCAGTTGAAGCATTTCATTGACCAAGTCAAGTGATACATTAGGATAAACATAGATCTTGGTTGGTTAGCAAGTAGACTAACCATCTCCCATTAAAAAACTAATATCATGAAGGGTCGTGATCACAGTTTTGTGAAGTCTAATTTAGGTGATGAGTATTCTTTTACATGACATAATCAGTATGAAATCACGATCAATCAATTTGTTAGCGAAAGTAAGTCCAACTAGTGGAACCTCACACGATGAATAACAGGACCATCAAATATTTTGTTTCGTGGTATTTTGTCAATTCCTAGATGGTAATACCTCGTAAGCAATTGGTTCATATTCTCCTCAACCTTTGCGTACTCGAAAACACATAATGCTTATTGAACTTTACGCTCATTCACAATAAGTAGGGCTCACTTAGTGAAATCCTAGGATGCTTGTTTGTAGCCAAAGGGTTTCCGAGTTTCCGCGTGTACTATTTATTTTGCATGACATAATTGTACCACTTCAAATAATATGTTTCTACGGCATGTATGTGGAGTATCTGTTATGCGGTTACTGTTCTCGCTTTCATTTTCATATTGTTTTTGTATTATTTTTATGTTCACATGATCCTCTCCTCCATCTTTTTGTCTTCATACTTATCCGTTGTGGTCTCAATAGTCATTTTCTTCCTTCTAGGTCTCTTCCATTAAATACCACAAATCTTCAAAGATGTGATTTGGGAACTTTGTAACATGCTTTGACGTCGCACAATACTAGTAAATTACATTAATACCCTTTTCTTTGATGTGTATTCATGGATCTAGTCTCACATTTTAGTCTTTTGAATTAATTTAATATACAGGGAAAGGATAAAGAAAACACCTTAAATGAAACTAGCTTTAGTTCTTTCACATGATTCTTCTTTCATCTTTTTTTCTTAATGCTTATCCTATAATGTTAAGTCATTTTCTATCCATTACTAAACCAATTAAACCATGAATTTTCTAACATGGAGTGACAACTTTAAAACTTGAATTAGATTTTTCAAGTAACCCCACAAAACTAACTTCTTGCCGTGTTATCTATGGCGCTAAACCAAACATGTATCAAAATTAACATAACAGAACAAATAAAAGCTTCTCATTATCTGGAAAACAAAACACCAACTTACAACCATAAATGTCTGCTCATAATCGGCTATTTCTTCACATCCTACACACGCTTGCCGAAACTACTCTTATTATAACTTTAATATTCATGAATAAGATTATGATAGTCTCAACTCTCAAGCAACAAGAAATTCATAACTCTATACATTGTACATGTACTGATACATAGGTTCTTGGGTAACCATAGATTTGAAGTCATAGTAAGTCATTCTTAACACAACATTTATGTGGTGAACTTCTGTTCTGTAGCACTTGTCGAAGCCTGTGCATCCAATAAGCATATATTACAAAATGGTCATAAGTTACTGTAATGTCAAGATAGAGGAAAGTAAGGTTTTGTGCTAACCCCAACGGACGTAATAAATTGGCAAACCGCACATTTCACAGAACGAGCTCCATATTGGTACATTAAAAGCATCCTACAATTTCCACAGTTGACATGTGCTACCTGATTTGCTGTCAAACAGTTCACAATATCTATGTTTAAACAAAACGATCAAATGATCGTGACAATGTTTAGGAGATAGATTACCTTCTAAGGCTAAATTGATGGTATGACAGCAAGAACATTGTACACTTGTCGCACCACGGATGTACATGAGCAATGTGTGGCACCCTCCACAAACCAATTGCGCCATTTCGGTCCCTAAATCAGAGAACACATATCAAGAAACAAACTATGAAATATATAATTTTTATTAAAACAAGAAACCCGCCATGGATATTCATAATAAACTATATAGATTTTGGCTTACCCGGTGGAGGAACAGCTGTGACAGCATTGCAAACTGCACAGCATACTGAAGTTGCTCCAACCGGATAAAGCAGAAGATTTCGACATCCTGAACACACTAGTTGGCTTTGGGAACCTGTATCACCATAGTTTTGACTTTTTTAGTTCAGAAAAATAGATCTAAAAAACATAGACTAAAAAAACAGAGCATGGAGCAATCGGTTATTCTCTGACCAGTCTGGGCTTTGTTTGTGAAGTAGCTCTGCACATAATTTCTAATTTATCAAGAAAAACTTTCTTGTATCTCTAAAAAGACAACTCTTGATGCTATAATTTATTTTTGCAACAAAGAATTATATATAGTTTTATGCAGAACTGGTTTCTCGAACATATTAGCTTCCTAAGATCAAATAAAGGAACTGATTAACATAAGAATAAATTATTAGATAAATAAAGTGATAAAATTGAGCTAAGAATACCATTAGCAGGGGTTGTAACTGGTGCGGGAGGGGATGGATATGGAGCCAAAGGAACTGGCATTGTAAATCTAAGGAAAACTGTCTATTCTTTTCAACTCCAAGATCTTATAAAGACTATTATAACTTTAGAAGCTTGAAGTATAGTTTCTCATCCACTCTCATCATATACCTGACAAAATCAAGGAAAATCAAAATACAGGCTTGCTCTGGTCAAGAAAGCTACAGTCACTAATCACTGTTTGATAAAAACAAAACAGAGTATGGGAATTCAGAAAAGTGTCAGAAAAAGTTTTAGATAGTGTTTTATGAGACACCAACATGAATTTTTGCCATTAAAAAGTCATAAATGAACCAAATTTAGTGGATAGATGAAGCTTTTGGAGGTTCATGTTATTAACTAGTTGAGAGTGGGGCAAGCACAGACCTTTGCTAGTTTTTGCAGATGAGAGAGAGAGAGAGAGATAGATGAGTTGGACAAATTGGAAAAAGATGGCAATGAAAGAAATTGCATACCTTGATGTTTAAAGTTACAAAGCTCAATATTTATATTATTTTTAAGTCTCTGCTGATAATATTGTGAGTCTTTAAAACGGTCGAAAGGAGACTTTTGAACGGGCATAAGAACTTATCTAAAAACGGCGTTGTTAGTGACTTAATAGCGAAAGATATCCTAAACTGTTACTTTATCACGCGAAATCCTTCATTTTGATCAAATCTATGAATCCGCACATTGTATTGTGCATAAGCGGTTTTCTGTTTGCCCTACTATCATTGATGTTGCTAGGACCCCACGGAAAATATCATGTATGTGTTATATATACGACGTACTTAACAGACTTTATCGTTTAGTACAGTACACTTTATATTATGACATATGTACCTTTGATACATAATGCACAATATGATCTATTATTCAATCTTGTATCGATATTCATGTTCAAAATGCATAATGAGCCAACTACTTTTGAATCAGATGTTACATTGTAATGAAGGCAGGCATGGGTAGCTCCACCTCTTTGTGTGGGACAATGTTGCAGACACAATGTCTAATTGGTTAGTTTTCATTTCTATAACCAACATGTTTTGCTTAAAAAGTTAGATCATAAATACCAGAATAACATGAGAATATCCCAATATTTAACTTAAAAACCTTTTAAGAAGTTTCTGTCACATGCTCAAAACACATAATGAGCTAACTACTTTTTCACATAACCAAATTGTATGTCAAACTGTCAAAGTAATAACACAACATTATTCAATTAGATTTAATTTAATTCAAGAATGTGTTTTCATCATTTAAGTTTACAATCTGATATATCTACCTGACTACCTTGCAGGGTCGATTTGGTAAAAAAGAAGTCATTTCTTATTTTTAGCATTTATATTATGTTATAAAAAACGTCGGTTGTCATCTCTTTCACATACAAACACTTACACGAAATTATGTATATATTTTTGCCAATAATAACTTATGTTGTCAAGTAAGTCTATAGGATCCACCACATAAGATGCTCTTCTGGACTTGGTATTCAAATTTAGACATTTTAGTTAGTAGACTAGATGTAAGGTTCTTGTGCACCACGTGTGAGGTGTATGCACCACGCATGAAGCACTCTAGATGTAAGGTTCTTGTGCACCACGTGTGAGGTGTATGCACCATGCATGAAGCACTCCACGCGTGAGGGATGACTTTTTATATGTATATTTGTCATCCTTCGCTGGTTTAAACTAAATGTCCGCGTGTGTGTTTCACATTTTAATAGTTTTGTGTGTAGTATCGATGTTTTAAAACTCGGGTTGGCCCGGCCGGTTGAACCGTTTTGAGCAAAAAAAACCGGTTGAACCGCCGGTTGAATCGTGACTCGGTAGCTCGATCGGGTCAATTAAAAAACCGGTTTTTAAAATATTGTGTAGTATTATATGTTTAATTGGTATATAAGATAGTGAGGGGTAAAAGTGGTAGGAGATGCAATGAATGAATGATGTGTGAAAATGGAGATAATGAAAGATTTACCATTACTAGTTGTAAATATTACCTCTTTAGGTAACTTTTTTTCTAACTAAGGGTCCGTTTGGTTTAAGGCGATTGAGTTAGGATTTGGGAGTGGTAGTAGAAAACTTTGTTTGTTTGTTGATTTGCCTTTTAAAATTGGGCATGAATGATAAATATGTGGTCTATCACAAATCTTATGGGTGTGCTTGGGTTTTCTGAAATTATGTGGGCCAAATTAAATTAAATGAGTATCTCTCTCTTCCTCTTAGTATTATATGTATTATTTTTATTTTTATTACACTTATTATATTATAAAATATATTAATTTAAAACACATTTATTTTTTAATCTATTTTTTATAGAGAAAATTCTTAAAGATGACTTTTTTTGGTGGTCTGTTTTAAGCTTTTTTCAGCTCTTTCCAAAAAAATGGCATTTCAACCCAAGACCGCTTCAACTCTTCTGAGACAAAAAGAATGACACGTGGCAAAATTTGGGTGGAGTCGGCGGTGGCGATCAAATCGGCAGTTAAGCGGTCAAGTCGGCGGTTGAGCGATCGAAAGGAATGACACGTGTCGAAAAATGTATGGTCGGCGGTTGAAGCGGTTGGCGTGTTCTTTTGGGAAAGAAGCGCAGAAAAAGTCTTAAAGCAGACCACACGAAAAAAAATCCCCTTTTGGTAATTTTCTCTTTTTTATATTATTTTCTCTTTTTTACATCAAATCAAAATCTTAACCCTAATTCAAATTTAAATCCAAAACCTAATCTTAATGCTAAACCCAACTCCAAACCAAACGGACCCTAACTTTTTTAGGTAACTGGATAACATATGTAGATGTAGGAAAAAACAAAAGAGCATGACATATTTTACTGAATATAATATTGCAAGTCATCCACACACGTGAGAATTTTCTAGCCTTTTGTTGGAACATCGAACAACTAAGATTTACCCACGTCACCATACACCCAAAAAGTATTAAAAAATACAGTACTCTATTAACCAATACCTATTATTGGAAAGAAACTGTACAATTTGGTCCCAACCTTTAATGGAAACTGTATTCTTGCACTTCAAACAAGGTTTATTAGGCCAAAAATTTAATCATTCTTAGGGGAGGGGGTGGTACCCTAGTACCCAAATTGTCATATTACCTCTATTTAATAAAAACCCTCTAACTCAAAACTATTCAATTATACCCTAACATTACCCAAAGTAGAGGGAGTGGTACCCGATCCTACCCAAAACTACCTTTCACAAAAAGACAAAAAAAAATATAGAGAAGAAAGGAGATAACCGATCGGCTTGTGAAACCGAATTAATACCCGATTTCAAGTACCCAAATGAGTGGGGACGATGTACCCGAAATACCCGAGCATACCCGAAGCATACCCGAGCATCCACTCCCTCCCGTCTTACCGAACTTTAAAATGGTCATAAATTCATAATACAATATTGTACCTGAAAGAACCATTTGGTTGGGTCTTTAAATGAGGCCTAGGTATCCTACGTGCGCCACTTGCCGGAGGGTGCCACTTGCACACTGTGGCTCACATTATTTTTATTCTTTTTTTTCAATTGTGAACGACGGCATAAAAAACTGGTATTATAGGAAGAATGAGTGTTTTTTATGTTATGATGAATTATGGTTTTATTGAAAAAGTTGATGATGTGACAACACTTTTTTTCACGGTACCAACTAGATGGCTCTGTGGTACTTAACATAAGTTTTTTTTTTCTTGATAATAATATTTTTGTTTATGTCATTGTCTATTAGTAACTTTTAAGCTTGTTTGAAGAGAGTTAAAAATTTGAGTTTTGTTTTTTTTCTTCTTTTCCTTTTCTGCCTTTTGTTTTGTTATTCAATAAACCACAAGACCAATACCCCACCTTTCAATGTTGGATTGCATCCACAAGCTAAAGTTTTGAAGTTTAGTAATCGTTTTAATTATGGATTAGGTATGTCACATTGTATTACTAGAGTTAGGTATATTTGTGTGTTAATTACCTTTCTGACTTTTAGAAGAAATCGAATATGTGGAATGTTGAACTATATATGAAAAAGACTTTGTGCACATCTACTTAACGAATAAGACCAAGAAGTTGAAAAAAAACAAAAAAAAAACAAAAAAAACATAGCATACTATGAGTATATGAAGCAAAATTAATTGATGCTGCAACTGAAGATGAAGTTTTAAGTGATCATGAACGGGAGTTAAAACTTCATTGTTTTCTTAGAAGATGCCGCCTTGATGCGTGGTGGTCTGCTATAACTATTTCACATGAAAGAAATGTTTTTTAATTTAAACCTTTCTTATTTAGCATGTTCCAAATACTTTATAATGTAAGAGATATATGTTTTTCAAAAGTAAAATGTCTAAATTATTAATGGTGTAAATAGTTATCACTTTTATTTTTTAATTTTTAGCATTAAATTGGTGGTTATAAGTTTAATTAGATTTTATTATAGACAATTCTATTAAAATATATCATTATTAAAGGGGGTTACTATAAGTTTTAAATGAGACTTAATTCTCAAATTTAACATTAATTTTCTAATTTTCCTTTTATAGTAATGTTTTTTGTTTTAAAATTTTAAGACTTCCTTTTAAAGGAAGTCCCAAATACTTTATAATGTATTAAGCTTTATAAGGTAGCATTTAATTTTAATAAATTTTAAATATATATTTTATTATAAGTTATTTTTATAAGTTTTGTCAATTAAACAAAGTTTATACTATAAGTGACATGAAAAAAGTTAAAGTTATAATCATGTGTGCCAAAAATAAGACCTTCTTTGACCATTCATTCTAGTAAATCTTCAAATTTGAAGGAAAAAATGGCATTTTTCATTAGGCCAAAACAAATATTAGTATCCTAAATTTGGTAAACTGAAATATTTAGTACTCTAAACTTTTAAAAGTACAGAATAGTACCCCAAACTTGGCAAATTAGAATTACTACTACCTTATACTAAATCAACTCTTTAACTTATTATTTCTAATGCTAAAAAATCAATTTTCAAAGACCAAATGTAATATAAATGATTTGTAGTTAAATTTAAGATAATTAGTCATTTTGTTTTGAAATATTATAAATTTTATTTTTCTTTTAATTAATATAATGTTATATTTAGTTATTGAGAATAAATACATACCGCATTTTTTTATATATAAATATTCGTATTATATACTTAAGTGTTTGTTTCAAATAATCTCGATACCATAAAAATTTTAACTATTTATTTCTTCATATGCATATAAGAGATTAAAAAATCTAAAAACTATTGTAATAAGTTGATCTAAAAATATTTTGAAATACACATTAATAATATAATATGAAGATATATTAAGAGTAGTGCGTTAAAAATATTTTAGAAACACATGCTCCTTATATATTTTTTAAATTTTAAATAATCAATTAAAATAATATATTAGTTTTTTAAAAAAAAATAATTAAATTTTAGGAACAAAATATTTATCTAGCCAAAGTTTTACTATAAATTATTTATTACAAAAGGCATTACTAAATTGATTTTAGAGTAAATTACATAAATGGTCTATGTGGTTTGGCGAAAAATTCACCTATCATCCCTTAAACTTGAAAGTTGCATAAATCGTCTCTATCTCTGCAAAAGAATAACATGAATGGTCCTTTTAAGACATAAAAGTTGTATAAATCATCCCTATGGTTTGGCGAAAATTTCACCTACCATCCCTCAAAAGGACCATTCATGTTATTCTTTGGCAGCGATAGGGACTATTTATGCAACTTTTAAGTTTGAAAGACGGTAGATGAAATTTTTGTCAAACCACAAGGACCATTTATGTAATTTACTCTTGATTTTAAGAAAGAAAAAAATAATCAATTGCTAAGTTAGTTAATAAAGAGTAAATTACACCGTTCGTCCTTGTGGTTTGCGTTGACCGCAGGGTTTAGTCCTTTGACCAAAAAAATTGCACCGTACGTCCTTAAGTGTGAAACGTTATGCACCGTTCGTCCCTCCGTCCAACTGGGCCCACCAATTCCCACTAACGTCAGTTAACTCACTTAACCCATGAGGGCATATCCGTCATTTCAACACCATAAGGACGAACGGTGCAAGGACGAGCGGTGTAGTTTAATAAATTGCCACTTTTGGCCCCTCCTTGCGTGTTACGTCCGCGCCCTCAAGTTATACGAATTGGCGGAAATGGTCCACGGAAACTTTAAAACCCTTCCACCCTCCTGTTAATACATATCTCTCTCCTCGTTGTTGTGCTGTACCGCCACACCTCAAAACCCTAGCCACCCATCGTCACCGCCGCTTACCACACCACACCGCCACCATTAAACACCCTTGTGACTCCTCATCACTAATCCCCACCGTACGCGCCATATAACACCACATCACCATCACCACGCGCCTCCACCGCCACTACCACATAAAGAATCGAGTAGATCCGTGAGTTTTAAAGGTAGATCACACCGTTTCACCCGTGGTTGTGCTCGGTGTGAGTCAACTCGTGTATAATGAGTTGACTTTCATCACTTTTGGTTCGGGTTTAGGTCTAAACACATGAGGGTTAACATTTTAATAACAAAAAAAAAGAATAAATTAAAGTTTGGTATCAAGTGTTGTGTGTGTGTTGTCGAGTCCAGACACAACCGTGAGGTTTAAACTCACGGCTGTGACATTTTGGTTGTTTTGATTTTTGTGTCGAGCTTATGAGTACTTGTGTGATGTTACTTTGTGGTCGAGCACCACGTTTGATTCGATTTGAGGTTTGATGATTTTGAGGCGGAGTTTGGATGTAGAAATTTGATAAGTTGAGTTTGTTGAGGGATTTTGGCCGAGAGTAAGCCAAGGGTCCGTTTGGTTGTTGTGGTGTCGAGAGGATGAGCCGAGACCCCATGGTCTCGGCATGATGATGATAGTATTGGGTTGTTGTTATTGTTGGATTGAATTTGGGTTTCGTCCGTTTTAAAGAAATAATGGTGAAGATGATGATCGATCTATAATGGTGAAGATGAAAGATTGGGAAGAAATGAGTTGGTGGGGAAGATGGGATGAGTCATGGTGACAAGGTAGATGGGATTTAATAAATTGTATGTACTTAGGAAATGACCGAAATACCCTTTAAAACCTTCGTTAGCGGCGTTATCTTGAATTGGTGGGCCCAGATGGACGGAGGGACGAACGGTGCATAACGTTTCACACTTAAGGACGTACGGTGCAATTTTTTTGGTCAAAGGACTAAACCCTGCGGTCAACGCAAACCACAAGGACGAACGGTGTAATTTACTCATTAATAAATGGTAATAGAAACTTCATTTTGTCAAGATTAGGGTACTATTTTACACCTTAAAAAGTCAAAGGTACTAAATAATCCAGTTTGCTAAGTTTGAGGTACAAATATGTGTTTTGGCCTTTTCATTAATATTCTTCTTTCAAAAAGGTAAGATCTCCATACATGATTTATACTAAATTTATGCGCCTTCAACCAATTACATGATGTATTTAAATTACTTATAAATATATTGCATTATTTTAAGATTTTGAAGATGAATAGTGATCCTTCAAATATGAAGGACTTCAAAAATGCTTTAGAAAGTCTTCAAATATGGAGCATGGTTGAAGATGTTTTCATGTCCTTTATTCTCTAAACATGAAAAAATATATGGTTTAAAGACCATGGTTGGAGATAGCATAAAGGTAGGGTATTTTAGCAACAAGACGATCATAAAAGCAGTTTGGGTTAATTACAGAAAAGAATGTTGGAAAAATGTTTGTGAGAAATGACTTTTTGCAAAGTGGACACTTTTTAATATATGTATAAGCTATATGTATTATTATTGGTTTCTATGTTTGTTTTCTTCTTGAAGATAGCTTTGCAATGAGCTAAAAAGTGTCCAAAATTAAGTTAATATGAATGATATATTTGTGTCTCAAAGTAAGGCACTTGAAACACAAAATATGAAAATAAGATTGTATCCCACATCGCCCAAACTAAGAACTTTAGAAGTGTTTATATTGAAATAGTGGTAAAAACCATCAAATTGTATTGGTTGGTTTACTCCAACACTTACGTGTGTGCGCGTAGGGCGTGCAAATTTCGGATTTTTTGTTCCAAACTTGTGAATTCATGCGGACATGAAAGCAACTTTGAAAATTCAACTTTGTACGCGAATCTTTTTGCTGATGCGGTTTTCCTAATTTTCAAATTCTGTATCAATCTATTTTAGGAATATATATAAACTTATTGAACAAGTTTTACAGGATCGATTTTCTTTAATAAATAATGCAAATCTAATTTAATTATAACAAATTTGTTTAATTATAGCACATATATAATCTTAGAGAACAACACAACTATTTTGTACAAATACAACCATGAGTCTCATTTGTTTTAATAGCATGGAAAAATGCAGCTCCATCATTCGATTTTCTTGCAACCTTCAATCAAGAATACGTCTCGTTTATGTGATTTTTCAGGCAAAATTTTCACGTCCGACAATACATTTGTTTTGACAATTGTATCCTATGAAACAGACGATGAATCTGTTTTAAAGAAATTGTGTTAAACACGAGTCTTGTGCCTTGACCTTTTACTATTTTATAATCGTTATTTAGAGGTTGTATGTTGTCTTTGCCTATACTCTATCAATATTTAAACTTATATTCTTTATTTACTGTTAATTTTATATATTATAATCAGGGTTTTAAAAGGCGCGTCATGGTAGCGTTAAGACGCGAAGCGTAACCTTCACGTTACGCAATACATCAAGGCGACGGCTCTAGGCGTGACGTGAAATGAGGTGTGAAAATGCGCGAAGCGCGACGCTTTTTTTGAATTTAACTCCGATGAAAATGTTTTCTTTTTTAAATAAATGAAGAAAATTACATGCTTGATAGTTTCTTGATTTAATTCCTTATTTACAACACTTTTTGTAAACTCGATATATATGAAATATGATATAATACATAAATCTATAAATATTTTCGTATTCGAGGCCGCTTTAAGTCACGCCTTAAAAATCTTATGAGTTAAATCATAACTTTAAATCGTAAAACGATCATCTTGTCTTGCCACATCTCATATTATTATATATACTATTTGGCAGGAGCTAAGATTGTGCAAAACATGCATTTAATGCAAACTTTCTTAAATTAGGCGGAAACATTTTTCGAGGTTCAGTGTCATTGCAAAGTAAGTCCTTTGACATTAATAATCTTTCGCAACTTGGCAAAAACAACCCCGAGGTTTAAATGTCGTTCAAAGTAAATCGCTTTAGTTAATCCATTGCGTCGCGGGTTTTCAACACTCGTTATTTATAACCTTGATTATAATCTGATTTTATCGATAAAAGTGTAATCATTTCAAGATGATCATTCGAGACCCTTATCTACTAAAACGAGGAATCTTTTGTTATAATTGTTGTTTCGTGTCACTCTGTTTCTGTTAACACGTTGTTTCGAGACCCTTATCAACTAAAAGACGTCTTTGTAGGACTTACAGTTTTCAACAAACTTGATTAATTTAGCCACCATTATTACTGGCCTCTTCAAGTGAGTGAGTGCATGTACTTATACGGTGTAGTTAGGGTGGTATCTCATACCTCACCCATACTTCACCACCCACAAATAATATCATTTCACCTCATCTCATATCTCATTATACTTTTCTAGTGGCAACCATATTGCATACCTCACCTAATTTTATTTTTTTAGTTTTTATATTCATAATTATATTAAACAATTTAATAAAAACATAATATTTCATTAAAAATTAAAAGAAAATTACATAAAACTTAGAAAAAAAAAGAGAAAATTACATCACCGGTGAAATAAAAAGAAAATTACACTAGTCATCGAGGTATGGTAAGTCTTGAGCCGCTACATGCTCCGTAAGATCATATCGGAGCGGTTATGGATATCTTCGTCGAGTACCTCCGTAGTACACCGTCGTCGTAAAAGTGGCGCGACCTACCGATCCATTATATGAGCCGGTGATATTGCCATCTCGTCGTCTTTTAAAATCATATTGTGAAATATAATACACGTATAAACGAGGATTCGAATCTTTTAAACCGACATAGCCGGGAGAGGACGGTCGAGAATCATTCATTTTGCCTTAAGGCCAAAAGCTCGTTCGACATCCTTTCTTGCAGACTCTTATAGCTTATTGAATCTCTTTTCCTTGGTCGATGGGATACTTATATGCTTTTGAGACGTTGAATCGTAGGATAGATTCCATCGGTAAGATAATATCCACGTTTGTAAAGCGTCCATTTAGAAAATGAAGCATTTGGCGTCGTTCCATTTTGCTCGATGAATACAACGGAGATTGATTCAAAACATTGATGTCATTGTTTGCACGGGAGGACCAAAAGCGAATGCCAAATCCACAAATCATTTGAGCGGCGACAAGCATAATAGTCGGGTATTGGTGATCACCTCTCTTATATTGGCCTTTCAAATGCCTAGGATAATTTTGCCAAACGAAATGTGTACAATCAATGCTACCAAGCATTCCAGGAATGTGATATTTTTCTTCATGTGCCTCGAATTACCGTGCAATGTCATGGGTTGTCGGCCTACATAAGAACTCTCGACCATATAATTCAATTATCGCATGGCAAAAATGATCAAGGCATTCTCCTACAAAATATTAAATAGTAAAAAAAAAAAAAAAAAAACGAATTTAAAAAATAACTATGTAAGATTAACCTGGCGTTATTCGTGCCATGTTTAAATAGTCATCAAATCTATCCGGAGGTTCACCCGTTGCGAGTTGCTGAATGGCCGATGTGCATTTTTGTAACGCCGCAAAACTTTTTCTTCCCCTTGCGTCTTGAGCCTCTTGAAACCATTCAAATCTCGCTTCAACATCACCAAAAATTCTTAAAAACAAGCTTTTATTCATTCGAAATCTATCACGAAAAACATGGTCGGGAAACTTTAATCGTTCGACGAAATAGTCATTCATTAGAGTTTGTAATGCTTCATCTCGAAAGCGGGTGAGAGACTGCCCCCGTGTTTCGGTAATGCTTGAACTTGCCGTGTCTTCAATGGAATCGCACACGGCTAAAAAGGTTAATAGGGTACTACCGGTGGATAACAATAGTTCGGTAGACTCGTCGGGAAAAATTAACTCGTCATCGGATGAAGAAGAAAATGATGAAGACATTTTTTTTAGTGTTGTAGTTGATTTGTTTATGTAAAAATGATGAGATTTGGAATAAAATGTGAGGAGGATGAATTGATATTTATAAAGGGGATTTTTTTTTTTTTTTAAATTAGGCAACAGTCAATTTTTATTTTTTTAATTAAAGCATGCAACGGTCCATTTTTTGAAACAAAAATACACGCTTCATGTCCATGCCGTTTCGGCAATTTTTGCCGCATGCCTTCCATACCGCTCGATACCTCAATGGTGGCAACGGTGTTGCCGATCGGTATGAAGCCAAACCGAGGCATACTATGCCCCATTGCCACCACCCTTATTATAGAAGGGAAGTGATTTGTACACTCTCATAATTGATTGGCACATTTAAATTATGAGTTTGACATTTATAATTTTACATGATGAAAATAAGTAAAAATAATATGAGGATATAAATGTCAAGACATTTATAAATTGAGTGTACCAATTAATTTTGAAAGGCACAAGATACCCCAACACCCCATAAAATGATTCCCCAACACCCCATAGGCCATGGGCCCCCAATCCATACGGTACCTTGTCATTTTTTTATTTTTTTTTTTTTTTTTGTTTAATTGTGTATAGTTTATTTTGGGTGGTATATTTAATTTGTGTAATGTTTTTATATGTATAGTGTATTTATTTGTGTGATATATTTAATTTGTGTAGTGTTTTTATATGTATATAGTGTTTTTAATTTGTGTGGTGTTTTTATATGTTGAGTATTTATTTGTGTATTGTTTCCATTTAATTAAACAATAACAATAAAATATTAGACATTAAAACATTAAACAATTACAACAATAAATGTTTTCAATATTACAACGAAATCTACTCCAAATGAAGATTACTAATGTCCTCTATAAGCTCATAGAGTATTCCACTCGGCTGACATGCGTGATCAACTGGATTTCTTGCCAATTCAATGATGCCTCCAACGTCTTTATTCTTGCCTTCAACAAATTGTTTTGAGCCAATAGCATGTTGATCGTTTTATCTTTAGTTTCAGATTTGAGCCTGCGTTGAAGAAGAGCTTGACCAAAGTACTTTTGTTGAAATATTTCCTTCCACATGAAGTATCGACACCCATAGTTTTCGGTCACTGTTGTTACATGATGAAACAATTATAAAAATGTATTCTAAACAAACAAGTTATTGATATATTTACGTAAATAAGCAAGCGTTTAATTATTTACCTTTGACAAAGGACATGCATAATACTTGAGACACAAGTTTTGGGCTTGTGGGATGTTCTTCAATTATAAAACCACGTCGATAACGACACAAGAAAGGATTTTCTTGTTGCATCGCCAAAAGAATTTGTATAATTATTCACAACATAAATCGGTAATATCATGGTTCACAAAATTAGAAGCTTGAATACATAAATAACCAATCTTGTTATAGATTAATAGTTGATACATGGTTCACAAAATCACAATATAACTAGAAACTAAGATCAATCACGCCCGAGGCGTAGTCGCTCAATGATCTTTGCCATATGTCCCACACGAGACTCTAACTCGAAATCGTCTCCTCGATCCGGCAATCTCTCGCTCGTGCTCGTCACGCGAGGCGGTCGTAATAAAAGATGAGGAAGAACCGGAGGACGGTGTATAAAATTGTCCTCATCTGTGGTGGAGATATAGGCGGAGAGGAGGCACATAAGATGATGAAGAAGGCACATGATCACGGACTCTCAACACGGCGGGTGTGTTGTTGACACAATGAATGTCCTCCACTGAATGTCATCCGATTCTGTAACAAAAGATGAGGAAGAACGGAGCGGGAGCGTAAATCGTAACAAAAGATGACGAGTCGTTTACTATAAATCAGTAATCGTCTATACATGTTTTGTCATTTACAATATAAATCATTAATCGTCTATACATGTTTTGTCATTTACAATATAAATCAATAATCGTTTTCTACGTCTGTCTAAACATGCTCTGTCGTTGAGTAAACATATGTGCCCATCTCCCGGCCACGTCATTTCTGAACCATCTCCATTGTGGGTGATTATACGGGAGTGGTGAGTTTTCATCAAGAAAGGCAAGAACGAAGTGAGCAGCCTGGTCTTCCCCCACACGAAGAATCACAATGGGGGACAATATTTGTGTTGTATTTGGACCATCTCTCAGCGGAAGACACATAATAGATTGTCTATTGGCTATACATACAATAGGACGGTTAAGAGTTGTAGCAATAGCCACGCCCGTTTCTGGCATAGTCATCCAGTAACGCTGGGGTGCTGGACCTTCAAACCAATTCATCGAGTTACGAATATTTGTAAAATTATCGTCCCACATTTGCCTGTAAACTTCCTCGTGAGTGTCTATCTCTTCCCTGGCAATAGCTCGAATCATGGGCCACATTTGTTCCTGATGACCAAGACCTACGGCAAGAGCTCGATAGCCACAATTTCCATCACCTGTCACGTTAAAGATCCCTAGGATCCAGCGTCGGAAAAGAGGTGGAATTTGAGCCATAAAATATTCGCTATTGACATCTGGAACGTACAAGTGGTGTCTTAAGTCGCCCTCGCTAGGTCCTTCGTTCAAGTGCGGGACGTTAGAAGGCTCTCCACATATGAGCTGTGTCTCGCCGCTTCTTCATTTAAGTGCGGGACTTTTTAGGTTTTGTGTAGCTTGCGGTGCCATGTGGGGGTTCTTCGTTCAAATCGGGATATTTTTTAGCCTTGGATTTGTTGTCCTTTGCTTTCGGACGTCACGATTATCGTCTTTAACAACGGGTTGTTGGGTTGACACAAATTCGGGGCGTATATACCTCGAGCACTGTTTAACATTTTTTTGACAAACGGCGATGCTTTGGTAAAACACTTTGGAATTTTTGTACGTCATCTTGACAAGAAAAATATTCGAGCTCTTGAGCCCTTGAGGCTCTTCGGGATATTCGAGCTCATCACGCTCTTGAGTATTTCGGACAACAGGCCGGGGAACACTTAGGGTTCTCCAAAATTATCAACAAAACCAAGCGGAATAGGCAATCCCGTATTGAAAAAAGGAACTAGTTAAAATTATCGGTATTGATGGGAGAATAACTTGATAGGCATAAATTTGAAATACATACCGTTTGCTTGAAGGTGTCTGATTCGTGATAGCATGGTAAACCATAAACTAACATGCGAATCGATGATCGCATTGATGTGGGTCGACATCCGTTTACTTCTGCGAGTATGAGTAAAGCATCTCTTGAAACATTATAGCGCATTCGCTAAATAGTGTGCCCTTACACGCATGCGGTTTCTTGATTTTGCTTGTATTCAAAGTGGCTCGTATCGCGGTTTCTTCTTGTGACTATAATCTTGTCGACCGAACACAACAACGTGTCTAATTTGGGTGTGTGGAGCCCAAGTATAACCGACAACGCGTGTTGACTCTCAACCCTACATGTTGTTGTTGTCGGCAAGCTGCGATATTGATCGGTAATGTACGACACAAACATGTTGTCGTAATGTCATGACCAATTACGGAAATACCGCAAAACATCCGAGAAAACAAAGAATTAATAAAGTGAGAAAACAATTCGAGTAGTTATTTATTAAATAATAATAAAAATGTATTAATGGGTAAGTACCCTTTTTGGACTAATAAATCTTGTAGGTCTTTGGTAATAATCGTGAACACATCTTGATCGGAGTTGTAACCATCAAATCCCATGTCCATCTAACGGACTCGTACTCCTTTTACCGTGTCAATTTGTTTACGCAATACTTGAGCACATTTTGATTGATATGCCATCGTGAGTAATCTGTTAGCGTTTGGGAATTCTTCTCTGCATGCCCCAAGCAACGCTAAATCTCATCGGTGGCGATAACTCTCGGGTGATATTGTTCTTGTATCACCAACTTAATATTTTCCAACACCCATTTAAAATTTGGCTCTTTTCCTTGTCCAAAAGCTAAGCGCCATTGAGAATGTTTTGTTTGTTGAAGTAACTCCAACAAGCGTAAATAATGGCGGTTTAAACAACGTGGTGTTGTATGTGGAGTCCATCGGCATGATTTAGGGAATGTTGTCCACGGGGCATATGACGTCGGGTGAACAAAAATATTTCCTTGAGCTCATCGGTGTGCTCATTTATCCTTCGTAATAAGTATAACCTTTACGCCTCAAATGTACTAAAAGTTGTTGAATCGAGTCAAATCACCACGGTAGCACGGCGTATCTTGTTTTGTGCATTATATACCGTTCTAATGCCGACACGTTATTCGGATCGCTCTCTTTTAGTGAAGAAAGTATAATTAGTGGTGCTACTTGATGTTACATCAACCGCTTCACCAAAACTAACTCACTTTCTTTTAATCGCATGGCACTGTGAAAAACCATGGAGCAGTCTACAAAGCATGATTATGCCTCGGACACTTGACCTTCAAGATCCAACCACTAGTTTTAATGTTAGTTCTACCGGTTCGACCTTTTATAAATTTCGCTAGTAATCGAATGGGCAATTAATTTTATCGGTACTAGTGCGCGTTCAAGTTCATCTTCTAAACCTTCACGCGGGCGTCTCATGTCTAGAACACAAAAATTCGATAGAGTACTTATAGCCCTTATATGTTTTAGTTCTTCCTTTAACAATAAGAAAACCAATCGATTCAGCAGCAGATTGCACCCAATCAGTTAAAGCAACTTCAGTACCGAACACCTAAAAAATAAAGAATACAACTTTTAATAAAACTTTTAAAAAATACAATTTTTAATAAAACTTTTAAAAAATACAATTTTTAATAAAACTTTTGTAAAACTTATATACTTTTAAAACTTTTACTACTTTTAATATTACTTATATACTTTTAAAACTTACTTATTTACTTTTAAAACTTTACTTATTTACTTTTTTAAAACTTACTTATTACTTTAATAATTTTAAAATCTTTATAAAACATTTAAAATCTTTAAAAAAACGTTTATAAAACGTGTGTTATACGTGTGTGGTTGTAAGGGGCGTTACGCGTTCTCTTTTTGTGGTAAAACCGTGTACGCGTTTTCTTTGTCTCTCTTTCTCTTGATAACTCTGTCTCATCTCACTTTTGGTACTCTCTCTCACTGTATCTCACCTGTTACTCTCTCTCTCTAAAAATTTTAGATCTAAAAAGATTTTAGATCTAAAATCTTGATACTGTGGTGGTGATATTACCATCTGTTTCGTTGTATAAGTTTGTTATGGTGGTGATGCTGTGGTATCTGTTTGTGGTATCTTTTTTCGGTTAAGTTTTTAGATCTAAAAATATTTTAGATCTTGAAATATTTTAAGATATTGAAAAAAAATTGAAGGTTGGTTATAAAAAAACTGTGGTTTTCTTTGATAATATAAAAAACTTTAGATCTTGAAATGGTGGTGATGTTGTGGTGTATCTGTTTCGTTTTATAAGTTTGTTATGGTGGTGATGCTGTGGTATCTGTTTGTGGTATCTTTTTTCGGTTAAGTTTTTAGATCTTGAAATATTTTAAGATGTTGAAAAAAAATTGAAGGTTGGTTATAAAAAAACTGTGGTTTTCTTTGATAATATAAAAAAACTTTAGATCTTGAAATGGTGGTGATGATGTGGTGTATCTGTTTCGTTTTATAAGTTTGTTATGGTGGTTGTTGATCCCAGTTGAGCAAACGATCTAATATAGAAACTGACTTAAACAAAGACTTATTAAGTATTACGCGGAATTTAATACTTAATCTTAAGAAGAAGAACAATGAACATTCAACACCTCAATATTATTATTAATACGAATACTCTAACCAGTATTAGGGTTTTACAACCTTGAAGTGTATCGACCTTAGATATAAAACATACGTATATCTAATCTAACCTAGAACCTCCTTTTATAGGCTAAGGAGTCTTTTACATAGTACAATACGTAACCTACAAGATAAATATCTTTTCCATATTTATCTAATACAAAATATTAAACCGACTATACAAGACTAGCAGTGGTTACATTACAATATCCGTGGTAACACAATACTACTAGATTTAAGAATTCTCAAGTTTCCTTTAAGCTCAAAACATCTGAATTGGAGGATGTAGCCAAACACTTACTAGATTTAAGAATTTTCTCATACTTCAACAACAAATTCTAAGCTTGACCATCATAGGGCATCAACATCTTAATACCACCAGGCTTTACCATCTGAGCAATAACTCCTGGATACTTATTCAATTGAGGATAATCACCTTCTACAAGCATATGAATAACTTCTCCAGATACAGTTAAAACATGAACTCCACAAGTTTGATATAAAAACCATCTTGTAACATGACCATTGTAGAGTCCTTTCCATTCAGGTTCATCATGAGTTGGTTCAAACAAAATCTTCAAGTGATGATAAACAAGTCTCTCATGATAATCATCTGGATGTATACTACCGAACTTATTCTTGTAAAGCTTCCAAAGATTCATTAAATCATCTCTATCCAGATATTGAAGCATTTGTGAAAATTTATAAAACTCAGAAACTTCATTATTGAGTCTTTGAATTTTCCAACAGCCTTCACTTCCATTAAGCTCAAATGCATAAGAGATAATTTGATGACTATCTTCAATCTCTTTCAATCTTTTAGAACCAGACGTCTCCTGAATCTCAGATTTTCTCTTTAGATTACATTTAATCCACTCTTCATCTTTTTCAGAACCCATAGGAGTAAAATTCTCATTATTAATCCTCATACACATCAGATAAAGCTCATGGATTCTTGCAAATGAACATTTACTAAGATTGTCAGGAATATGTATACCTGAATTCTTAATAATCTTCATCAGTACATTTCTCATCTCACGAATTGTAGGAGGTTTCTTCCTTATAACTTGCTTCTTTTCCTTACTAATCCTCCTAGCCCATTCACCCAAAATTCTAGCTCTTTCCTCATCATCTAACAATGCCCATTCTTGAGTAGTATACTCATCCTGTATTTAATTAGAAGCTTGCAGATAGTTTTGTGATTCATACCATTTAGCTAACCATTTCTGAGAAGCCTTCTCCTCGTCTTGCTTTTCTTTTTCTGCAGCTGCTTTCTCTTCAGCTTGTAAGCCTCTTGTATACTCTTCATCATAAGCAATCTGTTCTGCTACACTTTTAAACTTTAAGACAGGTGCTGCCATACCTTTACCCTTACCAATATCTGGTTGAGCCACCTTCTTCTTCAAAGGCTCACCAATAACTAAACTTTTACCTTTGGGTTTGGTTGCAGTAGATTCAAGAGCAAAAACAGGTGCAATGATAGATGTAGGATTAGATGAGGTTTTGCTTAGATTGATCAGTGTACTTGCAGCTTCTTTCTCAACCTCTTTTGATTTAGGTGGTGACACATAGATGGTTGTAACAATTGTGGAAGTAGTTATGATAGCAGTGGGTACAATTACCATATCTGAAACTGCATCAGTGGTTCCAAGAGTACTATCCGTGGTTGCAGACACACTATCAGTGGTTGTGTCCTGCACTACCTCATCTTCTACCACAGTCTTCAAACTTTCAAGAACAGCTTCATTCCCATCTTTATCAGATACTACAAATTGTCTTTGCTTGATTTCCACTATCCACATCTTCTTCCATATACACATCTGACCTCCCTGCATTCATGCCTTCACTCCTCCCCCTGTTTGGGTACATTCTCCACATTCGAGTGGAGAGAGTCCACCTTCTTTTCATCTTTCGCATAGTCGTCAAAGCAAGAACCCTGTGTCTTCTTACTTTCTCCAAAACAAACATCCTATGCTTTAGCCGTCTAATTTCTTTACCACAAACACACCAACTCTTGAAGACTTGAGATTGTATCATCCATTTTAGCACATTTAGTGTCAATTCATTAAAACGTTCAAGAATATCCTCCCCACCCGACATGTGTTAAGCGGTGCGAGAGGTGGTTCATTGGAAAAGTCACCATGTACAAGCATAGGATCCGTCGATTCGATGTCGGGTTCCAAACTATCCTCATCACTTGGTTGTGTTAAGCGCTCCGAGAGGTGAATCCTTGGATAAAGAAAACATAGCACCGGACCTTGCACGATCATCTATGCACCTATGTCGGCCGGTTGGCTGGGATTCCTCCACTGTATTGAGTTCCAAAGAACTCTCCACATTAGGAGTTGCCAAGGTTGGGACTTAATGATGTTTCCACTATCGACCAAAGATCGAAGCATGAATCGATGGTGGAAGCCCTTCCAATCATGTCACCTCCACACCGTGTGACAGCCTCATGAACAACACCACTAACACCAGCCTGAGGTAGCTTGGTGCCCTTCTTTCTCCTAGTCCATACAATTGGTTTAACAGTGGTTTGAGTTTGACTAGAAGTGGGTTGAGATTCACTAATAGTGAGAACAAGTGCACTATCAGTGGATTGAGGTGTAGTAACAGTGGGTTCAGATACTATGGGTTGGTCCTTAAGACCCTCATCAAACTCAGGAATAAAAGGCAAAGTAAGCATGTGGGGGAACAAAGGAACATCCCTTATTTGAACATTTGGCTTCTGATTCCTCATATGTGCAAAGACCTTAGGAAGCATATAATGCACTTCATACTCCCTAGTATGCTCAACAGGTTCCTCTATTTGACTTTCCATAAGTAGTTGAACAAACCTAGGATATAAATAATATTTACCCTTCTTCCTAATGTTCTGCACAAATCCTTCATAAAGCATCCTAGACCAATTAAACTTCCTCCCCTCAGAAAAACATATAATAGCTGTAGCAATCTTGGAAGGAAAGTCATCAAATCGAGTGGTCTTATTACTCATACACATAAACAAAGTGTTTATTAAAAACTTCCTTATCTTTTAGCTCATCATGTAGATTGCCCTGCACATGAAATTAAACAAATTGGTTCCTTTTGTGGACCCAAGCTAATACTGACTTGGGTCTGCCCTGTGCATCAACATAATAAAATTTATTTAGGTCCATTGATGCACAGTTGACATGATGTAAAACCTTGGTCTTAGGCTTCCATTGCCAACTAGTTGAGGCCTTTACAGCATAAAAATGGTTTCCAACCACTGTGTCAGTTATCACCTTTGGAATTTTAAAACTTCTTTATTATCGGTGGTGATATTTTGCTTATGATGGTTTGATTTTGCTTAGCCGTGTTTACATTTTGCTTAGCGATGGTTGGAACCCATTTGGGTGTAAGAGTGACTATTGATTTTGTATTCCATTCCTCATTAACCTTGCTCTAGGAATCATGTTTACATTGGGATGAGGGTTTGTTTTCTTTGAAAAGTTTTGGTGATTTACCCTCCTCCATTGATTCCAAACTTGTGGTCTGCATTTTTATACAGAGTTTCTCTGTAAGTGCTCAAAACTACCACACACAAAACAAGCCTTTTTAACACATTGAAACTCATCTCCTAACTGTTTGAAATTAGTCCATTGAAGTTTCTCGGTTTCCCTAGGTATGTATCTTTTCATCTGTTCCTATGTACTTCCTTGTACTCTACTACTTTCTTAGCAATTTGAGCTCCAAATCTAGGCACAAGGTTGGCTTATTCGAATCAACTTTCTTAACTTTTTCTATCTTTTCGTGCTTAGTTGATTCGGATCTATCTTCCTCGAATCGATTCCCAATCTTCAATTGTGGGAGCATCGGATGACATATCGAACCTATCTTAGGTGATTCATTCTTGTTAGTCTCACCTACGTGTTTATTGAAACTAAATTCACCGCTAAATGAGAGCTCTTTTGTAGGTGGTACATGTTTCATCGAGATGGTGGTGGCATATCATTGTAACCAAGACCGATACCATCCTTGAATAGTTTTTGACCTATTGGCTTATTTACTAGATCGAAGCATCTTGTGTTTTAGCAACCCTAACAACATGTTTTCTTTTTCTTTTAGGGCTTCTTCTTTACACTCTCGCCTTTTCTAGTTTCTCTTTAAGCATCTTAATCTCTATCCTTAAGATCAATTTCACCACCTAGTATATTAATTTTATCAACATACTCAAACTCGCATTTAATACAATAATTAAACTTTTCTTCAACACTTTCTAGACCAACTCTATAACCTAAGTTATCTAGAGAGTCTTTCTACTTCTTTCCTTAAACTCTCAGTGATAGCTTTTTGAGATTCTAAGTTATCTTGACATGATTTAAAAGAACAAGTAGAAGTTTTAGAATCATTAGATACATCGGAATCTGAACCAGAAGATGAAGCATAGGCCATAAGAGCAAAGTTATGCTCTTTTGAAGCTTCACTAGCAAGAAAAGCTGCATTGGGACCTTCTTCAATCTGATCACTCCAGTCATAGTCTCCAATACCATCTTGAGCAACTAATGCTGAAGAAGTAGCAGGCTCTTCAATGGTCTTCTTGATGCCTTCAGTCCTTTTAGGAGCTCGACATTCCCTAGCAAAATGACCCTTCTTCTTGCAGTTAAATCACTCCATCTTGCTTTTGTCAAACCCAGCTCTCCTTTGACCATCATACTTAACCTGTCTTCCAGTCCTTCTCAGAAACTTCCTTGCTTGGAGAGTCAACATAGCCATCTGCCATTGAAGATTTATCTCTTCAAGATCATCATGATCAATTTGATCTAAATCTTGATTCAAGACAAGAAAGCGGTAGTTAAATCGACGAAAAGCACAAATTGCACCATCAGCGACATTATCACTAACGGTGGTATTGTTTGCAATAGCGATGGTTATTCCATAGGCGCAGTGGAAACATCTTGTGAACTCTTGTGATTAGTGGAAGCGAAAGCAATGTTTTGATTAGTAGAAGATGCACCAACAACGTTGTTCTCAGACTCATAAACCTTCAAATTGTTGTAGAGATTGTCCAGAGTCATCTTATCAAAGTCCTCCTTATTTCTCCACACAATTGTATGAACAGCCCATTCAGGTGATAAACTTCTAATGAAATTCAAATTAATATCTTCTTGAATAACATTGTAGTCCACCGACTTCAATTGGCTGATAAGTTTTGGAAGTCTATTATAAGTGCCATCAAGTTTTTCTCCACTAAGAGCAGTGAAGTTTTCAAGCTGTTGCTTGAGAATATTCTTCCTTGATTTCTTTGTAGCTTCATTACCAGCAAACCTTGTTTCAAGAGCATCCAATAACTCTTTAGCAGACTCATATCTTTCAAAGTCCAATGCATACTCATTAGGTATTTCCATAGAGAGAATACTATGAGCTTTAATCTCTAGTTTCCTTTTAGCCTTGTCGACTTCACTAACAATAGCAATCTCTTTACCATCATCACCCTTCTTAGGAAGAGTATCACCTTTTTCAACAACATCCCATATGGCATAATCAATCATACGAATGTATTGCCTCATTCGCATTCTCCAGATTTGATACTCACCATGCTTGAGCATGGGCACCTTTGATGCAGTTACCATGTGAGTTTCACCAGACATCTTAGCTTTCTTGAATAGAACTTAACTAAACTTCTTCTTGGTTACAGTTTCTAGATCACAAGCTCTGATACCACTTGTTGATCCCAGTTGAGCAAACGATCTAATATAGAAACCGGCTTAAACAAAGACTTATTAAGTATTACGCGAATTTAATACTTAATCTTAAGAAGAAGAACAATGAACATTCAACACCTCAATATTATTATTAATACGAATACTCTAACCAGTATTAGGGTTTTACAACCTTGAAGTGTATCGACCTTAGATATAAAACATACGTATATCTAATCTAACCTAGGACTTCCTTTTATAGGTTAAGGAGTCCTTTACATAGTACAATACGTAACCTACAAGATAAATATCTTTTCCATATTTATCTAATACAAAATATTAAACCGACTATACAAGACTAGCAGTGGTTACATTACAATATCCGTGGTTACACAATACTACTAGCCGCGGTTTGTCTTCAGCAGTGGATCCATTCTTCTATCCGTGGTTTCATCAACTCTGTCCGTAGTTCCAACACTTAGATTAATTCTTGATCCAAGGAACCAAAAACCCAACAGTGGTGATGCTGTGGTATCTGTTTGTGGTATCTTTTTTCGGTTAAGTTTTTAGATCTAAAAATATTTTAGATCTTGAAATATTTTAAGATGTTGAAAAAAAATTGAAGGTTGGTTATAAAAAAACTGTGGTTTTCTTTGATAATATAAAAAAACTTTAGATCTTGAAATGGTGGTGATGCTGTGGTGTATCTATTTCGTTGTATAAGTTTGTTATGGTGGTGATGATGTGGTATCTGTTTGTGGTATCTTTTTTCGGTTAAGTTTTTAGATCTAAAAATATTTTAGATCTTGAAATATTTTAAGATGTTGAAAAAAAATTGAAGGTTGGTTATAAAAAAACTGTGGTTTTCTTTGATAATATAAAAAAACGTTATATCTTGAAATATTTTAAGATGTTGAAAAAAAACTTTGGTGGTATCACTTTATGGGGTTGATTATTTCTGAGGTTGGTTTGATTATTTCTGAGGTTGGTGATTATTTGGTTGATTATTTCTGTTGTGGTGATTATTTGGTTGGTGATTATTTGGTTGATTATTTCTGAGGTTGGTGATTATTTGGTTGATTATTTATGGGTTGGTTTGATTATTTATGGGTTGGTTGATTATTTCTGGGTTGGTGCTTACTAGACTTTGTTATGTTTTGCAGATTTGGGGTGCCTCCATAGCATGACCCTTGCTGGGCTGCAGTGGTGATACTCTAGCCAAGCACCCCATTATTCATTACTGGATGGTAAAGTGATCTTTTTAGCTCACATTGCAACTTTAATGATAAAAACTTTGTGTTTTGGTCTAAAAACATTTCATTACTGGATGGTAAAGTGACTTTGCAACTTTAATGAAAAAAACTTGAGCTAAAAAAAGGCAATGATGATTTTTTTATAAAAACTTAAGAGTTTTGGCATGGCAAAACTTAATTTGCAGCCAACATGAGCTAAAAAGCTAATAATCTGAGCCTATTCGATAAGTTACCTCTTGTGTGTCAAATGGTGAACTAGACATGGTGGACTGTGGTGTTGTTGCTTGTGCAGTTGCTTGTGGTGCTATTGCTTGTGCAGTTGTTGCTTGTGGTCCTGTTTTAGTGGTCCTGTATTCGAAATTGCTAGTTGTTGTTTGTTTTGGTTTTTGGAGATATTGCTAGTTGTTGGGTAATGTTGTTCCTTTGTTGCTAGTTGCTGGGTAATGTTGTTGCTTATAAGGAGAATACTGCACTTGTTTACTTTCTTGTGAACCTTTGCGAGAAGGAATCGTACCTCTTGTGCGATTGCTTGTGCGATTGCTTTTGGTGCTATTGATTTTGCGTGTTTGTGCGGTTTTAGACACATTACTGTTGTGACATGGTTAGACTTGTGCGATTTTGAGACATGTGGTGCAGTTTTGAGACATGTTTGGCTAGACTGCAGTTGCTTGTGGTGCTATTGCTTTTGCGTGTTTGTGTAGTTTTTAGACCTGTTGCCTGTTGTGACATGGTTAGACTTGTGCAGTTTTGAGACATGTGGTGCAGTTTTGAGACATGGGTGACTTGTGCAGTTTGGCTAGACTGTTGTTGTGAACTTGTGCACTTGTGCAGTTTTGAGACCTGTTGTGACTTAAATTTTTTTTCGAGGCGATGATGATTTTTTAGCCTTAAAATTTTTTCCGAGGCGATGATGATAATCGAATGGACGGTAAAGTGAGATAAAATCTCACTTTGCAACCTTCGAACCTGAGCCTCAAAAATTTTCCGACTAAGTTTTTTTTTTAAAAAGTTATAAAACAAAAAAAAACTTGTAAAAAACTAAAAAGTTAATAAAAACTTGTACAAAACTTAAAAAACTTGTAAAACTAGACTTAAAAAAACTTGTACAAAACTTAAAAAACTTGTAAAACAAAAAATAAAAACTTGTACAAAACTAAAAATTTGTATTACTTTTATTTTGGCAAACCAAAGCACTCTAACCTCAAATTTTTTTATACTTTGGCATGAAAATCGAAAAAAAACATTCCTCCAATGATTAGCCACCACCCCACCAATCCTACCAAACACCCTATAGCCCCTATGAGATGCCCAGATAACATGACCCTTTTGAAAGGGCAAGCCTACGTGGGCACCTCATGAAATCCTTGGCAGGCACCTCATGCTAGTGTGGACCCCCCTTTTGACGGCGATTTTTTTTTTTTTTTTTTTTTAATAATTGTGTGTAGTGTTTTTTAGTGTATTTAATTAGTGTAGTGTATATTGTATTTAATTAGTGTAGTGTTTTTTTTAAAATATAGTGTATTTAATTATGTAGTGTTTTTATATGGTATTTATTTTACGTTATGTTTTTAAATAATGTATAACAACAAATGTAAACATTAAACAATTAAAACAACAAATGTTTTCAATATTACAACGTCTACTCCACATGAAGATTATTAATGTCATCTATAAGCTCATAGAGTATTCCAGTCGGCTGACATGCGTGATCAATGGATTACTTGCCGGTTCGATGATGCTTCCAACGCCTTTATTTTGCACGCAACAAAGTCTTTTCACCAATAGCATGTTGATCGTTGTATCTTTAGTTTGCAGTTTGAATCTGCGTCGAAGAAGAGGCTTCACCAAAGTACTTTTGTTGAAATATTTCCTTCCACATGAAGTATCGACACCCATAGTCTTTAGTCCCGGTCGTTACATGTGAAACAATTATAAGAAATGTATTCTAAACAAACAAGTTATTGATATATTTACGCAAATAAGCAAACGTTTAATTATTTACCTTTGATAAAGGACATGCATAATCTTGAGGACCACAAGTATGAAATTTGGTGAGATGTTCTTTGAATTATTAATCGCGTTGACAACGACTGAGTAAGGATTTTGTTGTTGCATCTGGCGAAAAGAATTTGTATAATTATTCACAACATAAATTAGTAATATGATGGTTCACAAAATTAGAAGCTTGAATACATAAATAACCAATCTTGTTATAGATTAATAGTTGATACATGGTTCACAAAATTACAATATAACTAGAAACTAAGATCAATCACGCCCGATCGTAGTCATCAATGATCTCGCCATCATCCCACGAGACTCTAACTCGAAATCGTCTCCTCGATCCGTCAATCTCGCTCGTACACATCAACGCGAGGCGGTCATATCGATAGATGAGGAAGAACCAGGAGGACGGTGTATAAATTGTCCTCATATGCACGGTGGAGATATATTTGGAGAGGTAGGCGCATAAGATTGTGAAGAAAGCACATAATCTGGACTCTCAACACGGCGGGTGTGTGGTTGACACAATGAATGTCCCTCCACTGAATGTCATCCGATTCTGTAACAAAACATGAGGAAGAACCGGAGCGGGGCGAAATCAGTAACAAAAGATGACGAGTCGTTTGCTATAAATCGATGTCGTCTATACATGTTGTGTCATTCAAAGAGGCTCGATCGCGGTTTCTTGCGACTATAATCTTGTCGACCGAACACAACAACGTGTCTAAGTTGGGTATGTGGAGCCCAGTATAACTTCAACAACGTGTTGACCTCGACTCTACATGTTGTTGTCCGGCGAAGGCTGCGATATTGATCGGTAATGTACGACACAAACATGCGATCGTAATCTCGC